>JAYMTP010005280.1:0-13619 GCA_036897365.1 Geranium brycei
ATTACAAAAAGGTATAGATATTGTTGTGAAAATTAAGTGGGGTTCCATTACAAAATAAAAACACTACAAATGAACGACGTACTTGTTCAAATCCAAAAATTCGATCCAATTCAAATATATACACACACACGTAGACATGCAATGATTTAATCATCACACTATTAATAGAGAAGTCTTGGCATAATGTTTTCTTGATTTGCTGATAAAAAAATTATAACACTCCTCACATATATTATTAAATATATTCGTGCGTGACCACACAAACCCAAATAAACACCAAATATAAATCACTTTAAATCTAGGAATAATTTCACACGAGTCACCTAAAAAATTTGGAACTTCGTACGTCAACTAGACTATTTTTTGTTGTCAGTTTTTTCAATCTTTTGAAATGACCAAAAATACATTTACGGTCAATAATTGAACCAACGGTTTATCTCAATTTTTGATTTGACTGGTTTGAGAATCAAATTTCTAGTTCAGCCGGCTTGGCAGACTGGTTCTGCGCCGGACTTCGTCCCCGACGTCTCGCTGGCGTTCCTCGAGCGATTGACGTCGGTGTCGCTAGTTCTAGGTCACGTCCATGTCGGTCTCGGAAATCGGCTCTGAGCACTAGTTGCTCTCTCGCAACTCCTTGACGATCGTCGCCATCAAAGACATGTGTCACCACCTCAAATCTCGCATCGAATCTCAACGACGAACCCATATCAACCTCTTCGTCTCTCTCCAATCTGTCATCCCCGACTTCGTCTCCTCCATAGATCTCTCTCTCAGGGTCGTCTCTTCTTTCTCCAATTGGACCTTCAACCCCATCCCCACTGGTGCAACAAAAGGGTGCTTCGAAACGAAGCAAGAATAAACCCTAACTTGTCCTACATCACCCACCCACCCTCCCCAACCCTAACCCTACTGTACCCAGAAACCAAATCGAACCTCGATCCCTCAGTCCTGACGGCGGGTTGAATCTGGAATCGCCCAAGTCGCAGAACCCGAGACCCAGTTTCAATCTGGGTCTGATTCACGTATCTGATAACAATAAGTGCTCGATCGACGATTTTGGGAGCCCACTCTCGGTGGTTCGGGCGATGGTAGTAGTGTGCTTGCTGGAGAGGGTTCCTTTTCTCACATCGACTCGTCAACAGTGCTGAGGAAGCCCTCCGCCAAAGCGCGGCTCCAGCGGAGAAGGCGGCGCTGAGAGAGCTATCGGAGAGCAACCAATGCACAGAGCCGAGCTCTGGGACCGACAGGGACGTGACCATAAACCAGCCGGCCAAATCGGGTAAATCAAAATTTTGATTCTCAAGCCCGGCAAACCAAAAATTGAGATAAACCACTAGTTCAATTGTTGACCGTAAGAGTATTTTGTCATTTCAAAAGTTTAAAAAATAAAACGAATACAAACAAAAAAACTAACGAAGGTAGTAACAACGAGACAAAAAGTAGTTCAGGTGATCCATGAAGTTTGAAGAAGAAGTTGAATAAGTTATGTGAGAATCGAAACTTTTCAGGTGATCCGTTGTGAAATAATCTCTTAAATGTACGAGGATGTATTTTAAACTAAAAGGTCAGCCTTATTATTACCGGATTCGAAGGACCGGAGCCTCTCTTGCACTGGAGCAGAGCATAGTTGTCAAGAAAATAGGAATGTTGGTGGATAAAGTTCTTGTAGCCGTAGCAACCGGTACACAGATCGAAGGTGGGGCTGTCGGGTGATGCATGATCGAAGCAGTGGACACAAGTAAAGTAGAGGCCCTTGGGGCAGACCCCGCAGGTCCGGCACACGAGGTCTCGGGTCCTGACCGTGTAGTAGAGGGTCAAGACCTCCCAGAAGTCCAGCCTCCCGTCCCCGTCGCGGTCGAGGTCGGGGAAGGAGCCGTGGTGGAGCCAGCCGTAGCCGCTGTGGTGGAGGAACTCGGTGAACTCCGGGAGGCTCACTCGGCCGTCGCGGTTCGAGTCCATGGCCACGAAGAAGCTCCATGCGAGGCTCTGGACCTCGGTCGAGCTGTTGTTGTAGTAGGCCACGGCGGCTTTGTGGAGCTCTTCCATGGCTCAACTAATAATATAATTATTGTACACTTGCAATGATCAATGATCATCTATATGTATTGTTACTGTTTGTGTGATTATTGGTTGGTTGTGTTGAGGACTGGTTCTTTGCTGTTAGGAAAATGAATGGGACAGAGTCAATCACAACAAGTGATGATTATAATAGGAGCGATGCCATTGTATATTAGTTACGGAAAATTGCAAAAAAGTCTCCTTATAATTGTTTCCCCTTCGATGTATTTTTGCAAAAACTCTCCCTCGCTCATATTCAAAATTTGCACCGTCTGCGCAAATCTGTGAAAATTAACATAAGTGTCACTTGAGTGTTGGAGACGTTTGAGTTAGCACGTTCATGGGTGGGCATGGCTACAGAACTGGTCGAACTGGTCAAGAATCGGATCGGACTGGACTCCCTGGTTCTTTATTTAAAGAACCAGAACCATTACCCGCGGTTCTCGATACTCTGATTCCGGTTCCGTGTCGGTTCAGATTAGGTCTCCGGTTCCGTTGCCAAAGTGTCCACCCCTAAGCACGTTTGAGTTAACACTTAAGTGACTCTTCCATTGATTTTTACGGATTTGCATAGACGTGCAAAAATAAACATAAGTAATGAAGTGTTTTTGCGAAAATACAGTGAGTGGAGAGTTTGTGCAAAAAATAATAATTATAATAAAACTTTTTACAATTTTCCCTATTAGTTATGATCATGTCCAATATATGTTGTAACATAATTTCTAGAGGAAAAAAAATTCGATGACCGTTGAATTTTTTTTTATAACGGCGGCTTATACATGGTATGCCGCTGTTAACGGTAAAAATACGTAGGCGCTAGATACTAACGGGGGCATATTACGACATCTTACTTAACATGTACGCCGTCATTGAAATAGTTGCTTTTGCATATTTTGAAATTGTATGTACAATTCCAAAACTCGTAAAAGAAAATCATAATTGAGAATCATTATTTGAAACCGATATTAATAAAATATAGTATTCTCACATTCGATAAAATCATAAACTAATTGGAATCCGAATTATTGGAATCATAGGACTCAAGCATTTGAGGCATAAGGATGTTGGTCAGGTCAATTATGTGTTGGGGCAACATTTTATGATATGCCACCTCTTTTTTTCTTTTCTCTGAACTTCTTTACAGCATTCCCTTTCAGGTCAACTCTGATTTCAACGCTTGATTTCTCTCAATTTTTCTTAAGATTACTGTATCAATAATGATTTAATTAGTTAGATTAAGCATTTGTAGTTTCATTATTAGTCCAAAAAATTACTAAAATCTGAACCATAGACTTGACTATCTCTACAGTTACATTTAATTTTTAAGCTAATAAAATAATTAATTTTGTGAGGCAATAAGAAAATAAAATAAGTATGTTTTATATCTCGAACCATAAACATTACAATTTGACTTTGGAAACATTGATAAACAAAAGTAGCACTTTATTATAAGACCTAACAAACACTTTCAACTCCAACTAGCACACCAACTTCTCTTGCTGTCTTGAGAATATGTCTTCTGAATTTGAATCATTCATCTTTTTAAAATAACATTTATTTTAACTCAACTGCACATAAAATATATTCCTCTTAATTCCATCCAATATAAGCACGGATTGGAATCGATCAGGTTCGAACATATTTCGCGATTTCCATTCCATACCATGTCCGATCAGGGATATTACTTAGATCCCCGTCGGGTTCATAACAGATTCAGTGATTTGTCGCTAGTCCCGTCAAGTTCGGGGATTTTTGCCTTCCCTAAATATTAGATGAACTTGGCATTAAAATATAGATGACATGATTATCAAAGGAACATGAGGTCTAAGACAGCAAAACCCTAAGTGGAGTCTATATTCTTTATTGTTACACAAGGAACAAGAGGTTTCAGGCAACAGACACATACATATAAGGTGCAGAACAATGGTTTCTACTGCAAGAACTCCCTGGGATCAGTAACGTAACCGGTCAGAGCTGATGCAGCAGCTGTGTAAGGGGAAGCCAGATATATCTGCCCTTCCTTGTGCCCCATCCGCCCCGGGAAGTTCCTGTTCGTCGTCGACACACACACCTGCATTCACATTTAGTGTTTACTCCCGTCAACACTTCAAACACACATTTGGGTTCGAATTCAATCCATGTTCTAACAAACAACCAATTACTGTTTTCGCTATATATCAGAATAACCTGCAAAATTGACCTATAAATAGTTACAGAAGCCAGTACACGCTGAAAAACGTGAGGTCGCTAGTTCCAATCCCCATGCTGGCAATATTCCTATTCAATTTTTGTTGATAGAATTAGACATGCTCGTTTGATTTAAAAATATGGCCATACCTGAGCTTCATTCATGCGCGCGTATGTGTCCTTAGGGCCGCCCAGGCACGCAGCACAGCTAGGACTTGCTGGAGTGTCACAGCCAGCTTCTTCGAATATCTGAGAACACGTCTTCCCGCCACTTCCTGGCACTGGGAGACTATAAACATCCATCCATACCTGTAATGTTTCCCAAATGGATACACAAACTCATGCATTGTTTATTTTTGCACCGAAACTCACTGTTATAAGTAGTAATGGCAAAATATCACAAACCTTTTGTGTAGCAGGGACGATGAATGTGGGGACTTTGACCTTTTTTCCCTGTAGAGGAAGTATTCATTAAGTCATGCCGCTGAGAAAAACAGCTATTACTTAATTTTCCTAATGCAGCATAGAGTAATGACTCCTTACTGAAGCATGAAATATTCTGGCTGCAGCTAGAAAGTCCTCGGTTTTTCCACCTGTGCAAGATCCGATGTATACTCTGTCGATTTTAACATCTTTACATTCTCTTGCTAAAGCACGGTTGTCAGGGGAATGAGGCTGCAAATGCAGAAATAAACTATGTTACTCACTTTGGATGTAAATCATTAAATAAAAATCTTTCTTGAATTAAAACAGATAAGGCTAAGTAGTATAAGTTCATAGCTCTTCGTGTCATAGATAAAAGAAAAAAAGAGAAACAAAAAAGGAATCTCTATGTTCGCAGAAAAATAAAATCACCCACCTTTGCGACCAGAGGCTCCAGTTTTGAAACATCAAATCTGTACTCGGAAAGAAATCTATAAGACAACAGACAATGTCATAAGATATCCAGAAGATGAAACCAATTTATATTCATAGAAATGAATTGAGTTATTCGAGCATAGAAATCAAACAATTACTGCAACTTGCGGCCTAATAAGATATATCCACTTTAATATCAGTCCTCGCTAAGTTATTGATGTTACTATTGTTATGTGAATCTGGATATGTCCTGATATCAGCTATCAAGTGGTAGGCCTAAAACGAAAACAATGTCATAGTGCATAGATCGAGTCTTTCAAGAATTCATCAAATGCGAGTCCAATCAAAGCTGATATTCTAAACTAACAATTTTCAGTTGTTACTAAAACTAGTTACCTTGCTAGCTGATCACTGTAAACTGGTTCATATGGCAATGATGTCTTATCCTGCAGAAAGAAGTGTCAATGAAATACGAGGGGTGCCCGTAAAGTTCTCTACGGTAGTAAGAACTAAACGGCCATAATATATGACTGTAATAGAATGGGCTGCGAGGAGAGAGGGAGAGAGACAGACAGACAGACAGAGACGTGACGGTCCAAATGTATCTGATGATCTTCAGCACTAACCTCGAGGTACTTAAATGTTGTACTATCAGCAGGAATAACACCATTCTTTCCACCGGCTTCAATAACCATGTTGCATAGGGTCATCCTTTCTTCCATCTATTCAGTAAATAATACTGAAGAAATTAAAATCCTCATCTTTTTATGCGCTCTTAAGTAAATTAGGACAGAATTGATGGAATATGGGTGCACTTGAATATCCCAAAAATCCACTCACATTTAAACTTTCTACTGTTGAGCCGACAAATTCCATAGATTTATATGTTGCACCAGACACGGATATTTCACCAATGATCTGCAAAGTAAGATAAACGTGTTTAATCCAATATAACCTTAAAAGTGATAAGATATGGTGTTATATATTGATGTTTATGAACGTTCAAGGAAAACGAGTGCCTCGGCAAATTGACCTTACTTGCAAAATCAAATCCTTCGCAAGCAAATAATCCGGCATTTCACCATCCATTACAAATCGCAGAGTTGGAGGTACCTGCATCATGAAGAAGCATAATAAAATACTTGTTGTGACGATAAAGAAATTCAAAGAACCCATGATTTAGAATAGACAGGACGGGAATGGGCAAGATTTCACCAGAGTCTGAAATCAAAGGATAGGAACGGGCAAGAATTAGGTTTTTCTATGGAAACTCTATAGCGACTAATAGTATTATCTATAAGTATTGTAACCACACAAAATTCACCAGTTGGCACTATTATAAACTACTCCATCCGGCCCAAAATAAGGGACTAATTTGACTATTTTCATGAAGTATTAGTTTTAGTATTTGACTTACAACTCTTTACCCCTATGTTCTCACATATGCATACTAATCATTAGAACCACCAAACAAAGATTCATAGAAAATTCAGAGATGATAAACGTATCGTATACAAGTTGAAGACATAAAGTTTGAAAAGTGTAATCTCCCTCTCAAGAGGTTATTAAATCAAGGATCTTCACTTATGTATAGTAGTTCAAACAAGCAAAATATATGTTGTCAAGAAAGGGCTGTATAGTAGTCATCCTACTACAGGAAAAACAAGGAACGAAGAAGCATAAGAAGACACGCATTATATTGAGAAAATACAGTAATCTGGTTAGGGAGGAAACAAGTAGTGGTTATGAACAGCACAAAGAGCAAACACTGCAACATAATATTTGAGCAACACATGATAGTGCCATTTCACAAACCTTGAGCAGGAGCTTCCCAGCGCCCAAAACAAAACCCGCATCCGTGATGCCAATTCCTGTAGCAAACTGACCAAATGCTCCGGCAGTACAGGTGTGAGAGTCTGTACCTAGCAACACCTACACAAACATAAGAGTGAACAACTCTTCTGCAATGTAGCTGAAAATTTGAACAAATAAGTAACTATATCTTTTCAACGATTTCGAGAAAAAAGAACCGAACCTCTCCAGGCCTACAATGACCTTCTTGAGCAAGAGCTACATGACACACACCTTTGTAATCGGGGTTGGCCTGCAAAATTACGACATATACTTCATGTTCAATGCCAGTAAACATACTAAAACATCTTTAGCATGATAGATTAGCAAATGGAAACTACAATACAGATTCAACCATACCTTAAAGTTACCTAGATCTTTAATATCATAGAAGTACTTTATATTTTGCTCCGTGCAAAAATCCCTCAAGATATCCACATTACGATTTGCACGTTCATCGTTTGTGAATATATAGTGATCAGGTATGACAACAAGCTTTTCGCGATCCCAAACCTACAATTTCGATAAGTTCACCTAAAATTTCAGACATTGGATAAAGAACAGAAAGAATATGTGCCCACATGCACATGCCTGTGAAACGAATAAATAAATAAAAACATAAGAATCCAATCAATAAATGACAAGTTTTGTTCCATTTCACATGACATCCGATACGAGGGAACCTTAACAATTTAATCACAAAAGGAAGTTTATCATTACACCGTGTAATTATATTCAAATCACCCTTTTACTGCACAAACTTTGCGAGTGTGCACCAAACCCTATTTCTAGTTCTACATTCAAAGCTCAAACTTACAATAATTAATCACATAACAACAAATCAATTATAAATCATTCAGCTACATACTAGAACCTTTACTTTTGACCCAGTTAGGCATATCAAAAAATAGGCACCAAACCTTAGCATCCTGGCCAAACTCCTCCTTGAAGGTTGCAAAAGAACCAGGTCCACAAACATCATGAGTCATCAGAATATCAACTTTAGCCCACACATTCTCGCCGGGGCTCAACCTCGGTTTCTCAGAGGCCCTTGCCAGTATCTTCTCAGTCATTGTCATTGCAGTCTTCACCTGCAATTCATCAAGGGAAAATTGCAAAAAGGTGCCCTATTATATGACACTTTTGCAAAATGTTGTTGTGTTGTTTGCATTTTTGTTGCAAAAGGTGTGTATTTTTATAAAAATGACAAAATTAACCTTGAAACTAAAAATTATTTTCTTTTAAAGTAAATATTCTAAAAGTTTTTCTATTTTCATCTTTTAATTATACTCCGTATGATCAAATTTTGTAATTTATTTTCTTAGTTATACTATTTTAAGTTAAAATTATTTTTTAAAATTACGTTATAAAAGTCTTAATTTTTAATTTCATGTGCAGTTTAGTTATTTTAATAAAAATACACCTTTTTTTTTGGCATAAACAAACAACACAACACAACACAACACCTTTTTTGCAAAAATGTGCTTTCTCATTCATCAACAATCCAAAGCAACCCATTGCTTCAAATCACAAAACCCTAAAACCCATCAACCTAAAAATACCCAAATCAGCAAAGAGACCGTACCGAACCGGTGGTGGCAGGACTGCGCTCCGATTGCCGCGGAGCCATGACGGAGACGATCTTCCTGGGAACAACCCTCTTGCATTTCCGAGCCAGATATTGGGGTGAACACGAGAAATCGGAGAGACCCAAATCTTTCTGAGGAAAAATTGCAGATTTGGGAACATGGGTCAGTGAAAAAAGAGTACTTTTATGCGAAAAATGATCGGAAAACAAAAAGGGTTGTTTCTAGATTAGATGAGAAAGAAGAAATTAGACCTTGGTGAAGGACGCTGAAGGAGAAGTGGCGGAGATCGCCATAGCTGGAGCAGCAGAAGCAGCTCTGTGACGTGTCTGCAGAAAATGGGAGGTGGCGGCGCGACAAAGAGAAGAAGAAAGAGGCTCTGCTACGTTTGTGTGTAACACACGGTGTCGAGTTGTCTTTATTTATGACAAACTAGTTTTTAGATTTGATGTTTGTGAAAATCTCGTAAAACTACGTCGAGTGTTTAGTGTTCCTCACTTAATTACCCTTAATAAAAAATAATTTCTCATCGGATTTCTTTAGCTTTACAGATTTTTTATTTTGTTCATTTTCGTTAAGTTTCGTTAATTTCTGATAAAAATTTAAAATTAAAAAACAAAAATACTTCTGTTTGTGTTTTAAATTTTTTAATGATGCCTTTTTTGACTGCTCTCTCTTATGTAACTCTCATTAAATCTAAAAACTAGTTTGTCATAAATAAACTACTTGTTGGTGCCGAGCGAAGAGATGGAGTTCTTCAAAAGGGATGATATTTTTCAGAAGGCGACAACATGGGTGATGGTAAATAACACGCTTAACGAGACTATCAACGTATGACTTGAGATAAAGTGGGACTTTTTTCTGAGAACATGCTTGGTGTCGTCGATGATACAACATGTGAGACATTCATAAACGTGAGAGCTGACCTTAATGGTCTCGCAAAGGAATGCCACAAGATTATCCGTCTTGAATTGAACAACTTGTGTTAGATTTAACATGAATGTGAGAAAAAATATATAAAAAATACCCTTCAATGGCAGGTTTAGCGATTCATGTTTCCTATTAGAGATAGTAAAAGAATTCAAACCCAACGGATACTTGATGCACCCGCCCCATCGGAATGGGTGAAACCCAAAAAAAAATGGTGTGGGTCGGGTGCAGGTTTTTGAACAGGTTTTTTTGGGTAGGTGGGTGGCCCTATACCCGATCAGAAGTCGACCCGCATCCTAAAAAGTTTAATAATTAATTTTGGGTCGGGTTTGAGTTTCGGAAAATCTCCGTACCCATCGGGTTTTGAATGGGTCGAGCGCTCGTTCAATATGAACGGGTGCAGGTTTGGGCACGGATTTAGCGAAACCTGACGAAACCTAGTCCGTTCCCATTCTTAATTATTTTCTATCTCGTTGGATCGGAGAAACCAAGTCCTCGTCAACTCCGAATATTTTGTCTCTTTACAAGATATTAACGGGTCAGGTTTAAGAGGCCTCCCTGCCTCAGGTTTCCCATTTCGTCAAATCGAAAAACTTTTCCATCCCAAAAATTCACACACAAAAAATAAGGGGATGTCCCATACCCATCAACACTAACAACAGTAGTTTATCAGAACCTTAAAAACTGATGTAGTATAATTGTTAGCTTTTATTGATGTTTATTGTTGTTCACGAATCTTCAAGTGAATTAGGAAACTAATCATCAATACAAATTAGAAAACCTTAAATAGGTAACCATAAGAACCTTGATTGACAGCCCTCTACTGCAAGAACTCCCTAGGATCAGTAACATAACCAGTCAATGCAGAAGCTGCAGCTGTATATGGAGAAGCCAGATATATCTGGCCTTCCTTGTGCCCCATTCGCCCCGGGAAGTTCCTGTTCGTCGTCGAAACGCACGCCCGAGCTTCGTTCATGCGGGCATGAGTGTCTTTCGGGCCCCCTATGCACGCGCCGCAGCTAGGACTCGCGGGAGTGTCGCAGCCAGCTTCCTCGAATATCTCCGAACATGTCTTGCCGCCGGTTCCTGGCACCGGGAGACTATAAACATCCATCCATACCTGTAATTTCCCAGAAATGATACACAAACTCATTTTTCTACTGAAACTCATTGTTTTAAGTACACTATGACATAACATCACAAACCTTTTGTGTAGCAGGGACAAGGAATGTGGGTACCTTGACCTTTTTGCCCTGTAGGGGAAGTAACAGAACATTAAACTGTTCTTTTATTCAAGGATAATTTCGTCATTTTTAAAAATATACCCATTTGGCATCAATTAAAAGGTAAGTTCACCTTACAAAAGTGTCACAGTATAAAACACATTTTTGCGGTTATCTCTAGAATCAACAATCACTAGCAAGGTATAGAGTAATAAAGACTCCTTACTGAAGCATGAAGAAAATCCTTGCCAAAGCACGGTTGTCCGGAGAATGAGGCTGCAAAAACACAAAACTATGTCATAACAGACGAGCACTACTTCATATAAGTTCTGCTCGTACAAAAACACATCACTCACCTTCGCAACCAGAGGCTCCAGTTTCGAAACATCGAATCTATACTCGGAAAGAAATCTATAATACGAACAGATTAAGCCATAACACATCCAAATCTCTAAACTAAATCAGACGACAGTGTTAAAAACATTACTAACCTTGCATTCTGATCGCTATAAACCGGTTCATAAGGCAATGATGTCCTATTCTGCAGAAAACAAAAGTTAGCTTCTCCTCTACATCAAGAACCGAAACAAAATGGTTTATAACACTACGACGGTCCAAATGCGTATTGTTTTAACCTCGTGGTAATTAGATGTTGTACTATCAGCAGGAACGAAGCCATTCTTTCCACCGGCTTCAACTACCATGTTGCATAGAGTCATCCTCTCTTCCATCTATTTATAATTCAGAAAATAATGTCTAAGTTACAAAAATCCTCAATTTTCTATGTACTTTAAACTAAATCGAGACAGAATCGGCCTCATGCTTAAACTTTCTACTGTTGAGCCGACAAATTCCATGGACTTGTATGTTCCACCAGCCACTGATATTTCACCAATGATCTTCAAGGTAAGAGAAATGTAGGGTTATTATAACTTATATCACCATGTTCATGAAATGTCAAAGAAAATGAATAATGTGATACTCACTTGCAGAATCAAATCCTTGGCTAGCAAATAATCAGGCATTTCACCGTCTAGCACAAATCTCAGAGTCGAAGGCACCTGGATCACGATAACACTTATTTTGGAACAAAGAGAGCAACATGTAAAATATAGCAAAGTGCGGCAAACCTTGAGCAGGAGCTTCCCGGTGCCCAAAACAAAACCCGCATCAGTGTTGCCAATTCCAGTAGCAAATTGGCCAAATGCTCCTGCAGTACATGTGTGAGAGTCTGTGCCCACCATGACCTGCACAAAACTTCACTACTAAATAACTTTTCTCCAATGCTTAGGCTTAAAATATGGATGAGCATTGAACTGAACCTCTCCAGGCCTACAATGGCCTTCTTGGGCAAGAGCTACATGGCATACGCCTTTGTAGTCCGGGTTGGCCTGTGAAATTACATTAAACACATTTCAGGCTTCTGCTACATAGCCTAGCAAATGGAAACTACATACACATTCAGTTCAATTCAACCATGTACCTTAAAGTTACCAAGATCTGTAATATCATAGAAGTACTTTATATCCTGCTTCTTGCAAAATTCTCTCGAAGTATCTACATTACGATTAGCGCGTTCATCGGTTGTGAATATATAGTGATCAGGGATTATAACAACCTTTTCGCGGTCCCAAACCTAAATTTCCATACATATACAGCCATTACAGAATCTCAGAAACAACTCAAACAAGAGTGCACATATAGAGAAAAACTAGATTTTGACAAACAAATCAAATATAAAGATTAATCAATATCAATCAACCTATAACCTTAGCATTGTGACCAAACTCAGATTTGAAGATTCCAATGGAGCCAGGGCCACAAACATCATGAGTCATAAGAACATCAATGTTGACCCAAACATTCTCGTCCGGTCTCAAACTGGGCTTCTTAGAGGCTCTGCTCAGTATCTTCTCTGTCATAGTCATTGCAGTCTTCACCTGAAATTGATCAGTCAAAAACAACCCATCACCATAAATCACATACCCATCAATTTGAACCATATATCAAAACAACCCAAGAGATCGAACCGAGCCGGTCAACGAGGACTGCGCTCCCATTGCTGCGGAGAAATGACAGACACAGCAGTCTTTTTGGAGAGGCCCAAATCTCTCTGTGAAAAAAATGCAAATTTTGTAACATGGGTTAGTACAAAAATAGATTTTGAAACATGGGTTGGTGAAAATTTTAGATTTTGAAACATGGGTTGTTCCTGAGAAAATAAAAGGACCTTGAAGAAAGATAGAGGAGGAAGGACAGTGGAAGATGAAGCCATAGTTGTAGCAAAAGAAGCAATTTTTATGATGATGTGCAGTGCTTTTATGATCAGATTAGCAGAGATTAATGAAGATTAATTAAGATGGTGTTGTCCTCATTGTGGATAACACATATGTATTGATTATTTACCAAATTTCTACCATTTCCTATACAAGTGTGATAGGCTATTACCAACTTTTAATGAATAGTTTGAATAATTTGAGTTTTTTTTAGTTTGTTAAACTTTTGAAAGGTTAGGTACCAAATTTTATTTGATGGCACTGAATCTGTCGCCGTAAAAATCAATATGATAAAAACACTTTCAAAGGTTGTGTTGAAAATTTTAATGTTGTGCACAGACTTTCTTGTTCCTTTTTGCTTTCAGTTTCATGAGCCAATACTATAATAGAATTGGCTCCAAAAGTTGTAATGGTCCGGTGGATCAGTTTGGCATAGCATTATCAGTTTCAAGGGTCATAATAAAATGTTGCAGATGGAATGTTTCTTGCTGCTACATAGATCACTACACTGAAATGATTTGGCTCGGGGGGGCTCACGGTTCGGTTCTGAATCGAACAAGTCCAAAACCGAACCGAACCCAGCTGGTTGATTTCAAGAAAATCAAAATTGGAATCGAACTAGTAAAATTGGGTTCGGTTTTGAACCGGCC
>JAYMTP010005281.1:0-13616 GCA_036897365.1 Geranium brycei
TATTGTGAACAATAAATAATTGCAACTGAGCACAAACAAACAAATTACACGTTTTGTACATCAGTACACCAAACTTTTTCTTATTTTCTCAACTCGCCAAAATTCATAATTTTGCACACGATATATCTTGGTGTCATCAGCTCAGCCAACAATAAATGAAAGGGAAATACAGGATGTCCAGAAACACACATCAAAGAGACAACCTATACAACTCAGAAGTAAACTGAAATGTGAGAACATCATGGGACATGAAGTCCTGGATGGATTTGAATCCGGAAGAGCACTCTTGTCTGAGACGATGAAGAAGAACCCACAAAACATGTCTTGTCAGCGCCGGCGGTGGAGTTTTTGGTACTTTGGGGGTTTTTCCATATTGACCGATGATCATCTCCACCACTTCTCCACTGAATCCCACTGTCACAAAATCAATCTTAAACATGTTAATTCAACTGCTACTAGACTCAGTAGTACGGGACCGTTACTCGAAAAAATTTCCGACAAGTACATATATATATATACCTGCTGCAGGTGGTGGCATAGGTCTTGCTAGAGCGCCGTCAAGAGTCATGAGTGCTGCAAGTGCAATCATCAACATGATCACGAGAAAATTTAGGAGATTCTTCGTCATATTCTCAAGTTTTCTCTACTTAATTACTCTGTATAAATCCGACAAGAGTGTTATATATATAGAGAGAGAAAACTAATAATAAGAAGGTTTGTTAAGAGAAGAAGATAGAGTAGAAAATATGAGATGTGTTTTATTGAATATACCATACATCATTATATAGGTACAATGAGATCAATCAAATCCTAATAATAAGGCAAGGATTCTAATAAGGTTGTTCCACAATTCAAATATGTTGTTGTAATTGTTGTTTACGGTATGCGGTATATGTCACTTCAAATTAAAACACGACCGAACTTTTGATTGGACTAATTTTGTCATTAACGGCTCATGAGTTGTCCTATATGGACTTTAAATAAGTAATGTTATAAATTTATATTTGAAATATTTATATTCCAATCAGAAAAATGTTCCGTGTAGATGGCCGCGGCTCTGGCTATGGAACGACTGACTAATTATAATCAACCAAAACAACTAGTTCGTTAATTTAGAATGAGATATATATGGTCAACTAATTTAGCATTCAATTACTAATTAATTGTTTTGTTATTAAAATTCTGCTATTCACACGTACATATAATTGCTTTTTGTAGCTCATTTTGTACGTGTTGAACTAAATCGGGTTGTTTTTTTATTTATTTTTGAAACCACTAAATCGGGTTGGTTACTCTTACAATTTCTCAAATTTGATTTGGTTTCACAGAGTTTGATGGATGCATTGATTGATACTTCTGTAGAGTTTGCATAGAGTTTTGTTGATTAAATTGACTTTCTTTCATGTGTGAATAATAAAAAAAATATTTAATCCAAGGAAAAACAGTAAGTTTAATTACACTACAACGGTTGATATTATACTGTTTGTAGTGAGATTAAATATAAAATAATTTTAAAGTATATTAATTTTCTAGTGGTTATGTGAAAAAATATATGATATATTTAATCAATATTTTCTCTTTATTCAATTTAAGGATAATCACGATTCACGGCAGTTAAATAGGGATAGCAATATTCTCTGTTGCCGACGGGAATCCCTAAACCCGGACAGGAAACTAGGCGCGGACGGGGTGAGGTATCCCCCCTCCCACTCCGCCCCGATATATTAAAAATATTTTTTAACTAAAAATTATGTTTTAATATATATATTTGAACTTTATTTTGTGTTGGAAATGATAAATGGAGAATCCTGAAACTCAACGGGGAAATCTCTCTCTCGTTAAAAACGTAAAATTCTTGCCCGGCCCGTTTCTAACGGGAACAGAAATGGAATTGTCAAATCCACGCCAAACCCGCCCCATTGCCGTCTCTACATACAATTAAGTTTACTTGATTAACTATTTTATTACATCTGTGTATATTCTAAAGTGTACCGAATCAAATAGGTTACATTTAATTTATCTGCATATGTCATTAATTATGCTTAAGAAGAAGATCACCCTCCTTCAAAACAGTGTTTTCGTTGATGCGCCTCAATTCTAGCGTTGATTTTGGTGATCCAACCACCAGTCCTCTAAATCCAACTAGTCAAATTATTAACTTTTCTCAAATCATAAACCATTTTATGCCATTTTCGTCCTCCCTACCCGGCGGCGATGGTTGCAGGCGTGCTGCATTCCTTACCGACGTTCTAGACATCACGTCATTGTCCAACATTCCGCTTAATATTGGCACTTGAATTAGATACAAACTCACTAAGAAGTCTAAGATCATTGAAGGTTGAAGAAGAAAGGACATCAACCCCTTCTTATTTTTGAAGGGTATTTCTATTATTTTAAAATTTAAGGGTATTTTTGTCATTTTGATCACACCGCTTTCTGTCCAATTTCAAAAAAGAAACAAACATAACCCATGAAGTCTAAATTTTTCATCATAATTGTGTAGATTATGATGAAGATTTAAAGACTTGTTGGGTTGGAATTGCTTTTACCACTATTTATCGTGTACTATATTACATTTTACGGGTTTTTTATCGATAAACAAATTTAATCACATGGCGTTGGAACCATACAACCACAATCTTGGTTTTGTTATTGCTTACGGTCGATAAACGAACAGGAAAGAGAGAGTAGTATAGAGATAAAGATTACGTACAATAATTAATAAATGAAAGGGAAATACGTCCAAAAATAAACATTACACAAGTTAATTAGAAGTAAGCTAAAATGTGAGAACTGTAGGGTACATGAAGTGTTGGATGGATCCGAATCTGAAATAGCAGTTTTCTCTGAGTTGTTGAAGAAGAAGCAACAAAACATTCTTTGTCCTCGCAGGTGGTGGAGTTGTTGGTGGATTGGGGTTTCTTCCAGAATGACGGATCATGATCATCTCCACTGCTTCCTCACTAAATCCCACTGTCACAAATTAATCCAAATTATATGTGTTGTTAGACAACAAATTAGTTCATAAACGATAAACAAAATATATTTTTCCGACTTGTATATATACCTGATGCAGGTGGCATAGGTCTTGCTCGAGCGCCATCAAGAGTCATGAGTGTTGCAATCATGCACATGATCGCAACAAGATTGAGGACATTCTTCGTCATACTCAGATTTTGTCTACTTACCATAAACCCAAACACAAAGATGATCTAATTATCACCGGTTATATATAGAGAGAAAACTAATAATATGAATTAGGTTCAAATTAATGTTGCAACAATTATTGTGACCGATAATATGTGTGCATCACGAGGCATGTGTGTTGACGTAGCTCGCTCGTTGACTTTTGAGCACTTGAGTTGACCAAACTTATTCTGATAACGGCTCAAGAGTTGTCTTACATGGGCTTTAAAACAAGTAATGTTAATCAAAGAAATATGTTATATGAACATCATGGTTGGTTTAAGTACCATATTAATTACAAATAAATTATATTTCCAGTGTATGACCATTAGTTAGTTGCACAAAAAAACTAATGATATTTCTCTATGAGATCCAATCAGAAAAGTTCTGTGTAACTGGCGGATCGAGGCTCTAGCCAAGTAGCAATTGATTAGTTATAATCAACAACCACAACTGTTGTTACTTAATTTAAAATGAGAATGATCAAGAATTAATTTAACATGCAGTTAGTGGCCAGTTTTTTCATTATTCAAATTCGTCTTATATCATTATAACAGAATTTTACCTTAAAGACGGCGTCGGAGCTGGGAGCCGGGCCCGTAGCGGGAGCTCGGAGCAACGCCAGTGGAACTCCGATAAAAGTATTAAACCCAAAAATGGCAGGGAGACGGTAAGGATGGAGATGAGAAAGGAGGGGAGGGTAGGTTTTGAAATTTTGACTTTTAGTCAGGGGCATTTTCGTCTTTTCACTTTCATAGTGAACACTTTCGATCCAAATATTTAACGGGTGTGAATTTATGAAACCCTAATATAGCTAAATAACTCAAATGTTAGTTCAGTATGATTATGTAAAAAACACGTTTACTTAATATAGTTGTTCGTACTTTTTTCTAGTTATTAAAATAAACGGTTTACATTATTTTATAGTTCACAAGGGAACACCCTAACTAAACGTTTGAACTTCACACTTGTAGCCCATACATGACTAACATCCAATCTTCTGTTGTGGTAGGTATTTAAGGAGCAAGGTTGATAGATGATGGGAGAGATACAAAAACAAAAGAATATTAATAAGTAAAGATTTTTATCTTAGGTTCAACATAGCATAGCGGCTGAGATGTAGATCAGATCATTGATATTGGATGTATCGTTAAGTTGTGCCGAGCCAAATCTGTTCCCTTTTTTCCGTTGCAGAAAAGAGATCCCTTCCCTTCACTTTCTAGGTATGCGTACCCGACTGATATGTACAGCTCATACATGATTGTTAACAATATATTACAAATTAACCAAAAAGATTATAGTTACTGAAATAAACACTTTTACATAATAGTCCATAAGGGAACACCCTAACTAACGGTTGAGCTTCACATTCATAAAACTGATGAGATCGTGAGCTCAAAATTATAGTAATCCCTATTTAGTATTGACATCAGTTACACTGACATAATAAGCTAATCGTCATCAAAAAGTACGAACATAGAGCTGAGAGAGAAACTCTAGAGAAAAGACCAGCGGCTACAAATTAAATGATAGGGAAATGAATACAAAAGTAAATTGTAACATCCAAAGATAGCCTAAGAAAGAACTAAAACATGAGAAATTTTGAGGACATAATAAACTGCTGGATGGATATCAATTCGGCCAAGCAGTTCAATCTGAGCTGATCAAGAAGTTGCAATAAAACATTTTTTGTTAGTGCCGGCGGAGCTGTAGTTGGTGGTCTCGGGGTTTTATATCCTTGAGTCATCACGATCATCTCAATCACTCTCTCACCGGAGCCCTCTGTCACACAAAATCAAATGGAAGAAAAATATATCAATTTCTAACATTCAAATAGAAATCATAAAATTAATTGATGAAAAAAAATTATAATTTAAGCTGGTGAACATATTCAACTCTTTCAGACATGATACTTTAACACCTCTACCAAGCTCTAATACCATGTCAAAAGCCCAACCCACGTAAAGCTCAAACTTATAGGTGGAGATACGGACTGTTATTTAAACCGGTAAACAGATTCACATCAGATGTGGTACTCTAACATTTCTATGCAGATAGAAATGGTAAAATTTCCGAAAAGTACCTGCTGGAGGTGTTATAGGTATAGGTACATGCATAAGTCTTGCTTGAGCATGGAGAGCTAGTGCTGCAATCATCATCATGATCACAAGAAGAGGATAAAGGAGAGTAGTCTTCATCGTTCACAAATGTTCTCTATTTACTGTGTATATGATTCGTGTTTTGTATCATCAACGGACAGCTTTTATAGAGCAAATTATGTGTATGAAATAAAGGTTGTTTCAATTATTTTTATTATTGTACGTAGGGGTTGATGCATATGGATTCAATTAGCTGGTTCGTTGACTTTCATGTGTACTTGATGATTGACCGAACCAATAGTAAATGAGACCAACGGTTCATGATTTGGCTTATATGACTAAAATTAATCGTAAACCACAGAAACATAGACTACACATATATAATTTTATCATGCCATGATTGATCAGTCGACCTCATCGATCCCTAGTCGTGGTTTTGAATGAAGTTTGTTTGTTTTTTTTATATTATGTATATAAACCATGATATAATCCTTGACTAAAACATTATCAAATACATAAATGAATACATTTTCTCATTTTGACCAATGTTTTCCCCAAATGCGTGTAGAGAAAATATATATAGTCAATTTTAGGAGGTGTTCCCATGGGTCCAAAACATATATTTCAATTAAAATACATTCGTTAGCAATAGTATATGACTACTTCAATTTTGCATCAAACTTTCCAGTTATATTGAAATGTAAGTTGATTATAAAGAAAATGACAAAATTAATGAAAGAGTCACTTAAGTATTAACTCAAACGTTCAACATTTAAGTGATACTTCCGATAATTTTCACATATTTGCACAGACGTGTAAATTTAAACACGAGTGATGAAGAGATTTTATAAAAATAGAATTTGTGCAAAAAAAACAATTATAATGAGACTTTTTACAATTTTCTATTACATATACGAATACGTATACACCACACATGTAGTCAATTAATTAGTCTTTAATCACCATCTTTCATCCTTGCACATTTAAAATTTTAACCAGCAAATCCTGTGCATACATATAAAAGCTTGAGATGATAGTTTAACTTGATGGTTTAGCTAGGCATCAATATAGTTTAATTTATATATTATTAGTAGACGTTTTTACTAATATACTCATTTTCCGGGCTTGAACCTTAAATTTATTTTTATTTTTGAGATGAATGACTCATTGGAGTTTCTTTTAACATAATGGCTGAGACAAGCATGATCAATTTTCTACAAGTTGGAATATAACAAGCTAATTTCATAAAAGGTCTAGATATGATTTTTTTAATAGTGTATAGAAATACATATTGAAAAAAATATATAGAAATATATATTGTAATAGTGCAGCAAGTTCGTCACTCTCTGAACCAGCTAAGTTTTCAAGAAATACAAGGTACATAAAAAATTCAGCCAGAGCCGCAACTGTAGAAGAGGCAAGGCATTGTAATGTAGCGGGGGAAGCTGTCGTTTCAGCGACCACAATAGTGTATTCCATCGCCCTTTTTTCCTGAAAAGTTTAGGCGTTGTAGCCAAAATTTGTTCTGCCTCCTCAGTTATATTCAAATTGAAAACGTTTTTCTTCTTAATCCAAGTCACTATAGCATCTTTTTGCCACTGACCATCACGGGTCCTGTGAACTCCATCGATGAAGAAATTCGGAGTATGCCTGCCACTGTGACCACTAGCAGATGACATTACAAATGTCACCTAATTTGGTTCAATACAAGGCCATACAACTTAAAATAATCAAATTCCAATCATGTTCATAATCACACAAATCAATAACTATTAAATCCAATCTCAAAGCTTGTACTTGTACAGACCCAATTAAGAAGAAAAAACATGTAAACTCTAAGCCACCACATTTCCTTCTACTCTCTTTTTTATTCACTTGATGTGTTTGCTTTATCTCAGTTCATGTTCATAGGAGGGCCTCTGTAATATGCTGCCACTGTTGCTGGGAAGAACATCTGCCTCACTCCCTCTCCCTTTATCATTGGATATATGATCCCTGATGCTCCCTGTTTCAGACAAAACACACATATCATCCACTAGCTTTACATATATAATGCCTGCATATAATATTATGGTTTTTGTTTAGATACTCACTGATATCAATCTAGCCCCTGTCCATATGCGCTTCGGGGAAGGAAATGGGAACACCAAGCGCGCAAAGCCAAATACAGCCACCGCAGAGAAATGGAGCACCAAGCTCAGCGGGCGCGGGTTCAGCCCCGACAGCAGTGCTATAGGTCCATTGGAGCAAACCCCTCCAAGGCTCAAGTAATCAAAACACGCCTGGCGCATTTCTTTCCTGGCCGGATCAGGCGATTCACAGAACACCTTGTACAATGCGCCTGCCAATGTGTTTATTGTTGATGCAACTGGCTGCAAAAACATAACAGTACCTTAAGTAATCATCAAATATAAAGAAAATGGCAGTGACTACTGACTTCATTATTATCATCATTAATGTTATTACCTTGCGTAGAGTGTAGAAAGATTCGAGATACTTGCATATGGCAGCTGCATTGTTGAGATTGTGCAGAGGCCTAAGAAGATCCCGAAGCACAACAACATCGGATAGAGCAACAGTCATGCCTCCTCCTGTCAAAGGGTGTCGCATATTGAACGAGTCGCCAAGTAGCAATGCACCTGGCGTGGGATAAGGGGAGGCCGCCATTATTCTGTTTCCCATTGTTTTTATGTTTCCCTTATCAGTCGCTGACACCAAGGCATCGTACAGCTCAGGAGGCATCTGAATTAGACATGTTTTTAATCAAAAGTTGTTCGCCAACAATGTAGGAATTAAGGAAACATGTCGATTGTAGTACCTGAGGCGCCACAACGGTTTTCAAGTAGTTGTTCATTTCGCCACTGGAAACAGAAGGTAGTTTTTGGCCAGGCACATCAACCAGACACCGAATCTCGGTACTACTAATGGGATAGCATAGGATTGGGGAAGGGTCAGCCAGAATGACATGTCCATGATTGGGGTATGGGAGCTGACAGTTCTCGAGGACCAAACCTACAAAGCATGATGGCACATCTACCTGCAGAAACAGAAAAGGGAGAGTTACAATTTGCAACTATGAAGACTTACAAAAGACTAATACATAACTTAGTAATTCTAACTTCACCTTTGAGCTGCATAGAGAGCGACGCAGATTTGAGAAGCAACCATCACATACAATGGTGAGGGGAGCATATGCTTTCAGTTCCTGGCCATCGTTAGTCTTGTACTGGACGCCTTTGATGATGCCATTTCCTTCGAGCAGAGATGTTACAGTTCCTTGCTCTAGTGTGACACTGCACATAAAATTTGAAAAATGTAAGCCTAAATATTGGTATGCAGCAAATACACAGTTTGTGATATAGAAAGGGGAATGTGTATGTACTTGGATATGGATGAAGCCTTTTTGCGCATTCTTTGGATAAATCGGCCATTGTGGAAGCCTCTGCCAGCGACGTCTGAATGGAAATTTTCGAGGGGATAAGGCAGTTTCGCACTCTTTCCATCCTTGTAAAGAGCATATCCAACAACTCGCGCAGCATCAATCTCTTCAGCACAATCTGCAAGAACATACATATATTGGTTCTTGCATTCAAGATTGTATTAATGAATGCGAGCAACAATTTTTAATAGGTTATGTACTGACCATCAAGCCCCAACTCCATTAATTTCATGTATCCTCCTGGTTGTAGAAGCTCACCGACAATTCTGTCAGGCTCAGTCAAGTCCCTTTCAATGACATGAACCCGACGCCCATCCTGCAATAAGAATACAAGGTTAAGGAGTCAATGAAGAGTCATGCACATTACTGCACACACAAAATCATTGTCAATAATCACCTTCCCGAGGGTGTAAGCAAGTGCAGCACCAGCAACTCCAGCGCCAACAATGATTATGTCAGTACTTTCGGTTCCAGCCATCTCCTTCGGGCGCTCCCCATGTTCAGATGTCTTTACACACTTATCATCTCTCCCTCGAGCCTCCATTGCAGCTCTAGCTTTCTTCTGCGCTCTTGATCTGCGCAAAAACATGGCAGCTAGCAGAGTAGCAACAATCCCTCCCAATAGAAACTGATAGACCATCTTCTTGGAAAGCAAAAGATTTGATCTGTTCTCTTTGTGGTTTTTGAATATGGATGTACAAGTGAAGTTGGCGCCTATTTATACAGTTTGTTAGGCTATATAGCATTTTGCATAAACAAGTTGTCTTTGAATTTTGAAGTGTATGCGCCTACCACACTTTGGTCATATTTGAACATTTGCCAAATTGCTGCAACAAATTAATAAAGAGAACCAGAGTTTGCATTACCAATAGTGTAAGTAGAATAAGGCATTTTGTAATCACTCTGAACAATAATAGTTAGTCATATATTTTCGCGAGATTTATCCAACTCAAAAGCTTAAACTATTAGGTGGTGTGACACGACTTGTATGTGAAACAGTGTTTTGGCCCGAAAATAAGCTCTGATAACATGTTAATATCCGCGCATCTGGGCTGAAGAAGCTGATGTAGACCGGGTCAACGTATTAGAGGTTGGTGGCACATAATGGAATATATTGGGATTACGAGAATATAAAGTCAAGTATGTGAAAAACCATGGGAGCTAAACAGGGGATGACCACAGAAAATGGGTTAGTTTATTAATTAAAGAGAGAAACATGATTTAAAAGATACAAAATAGTGAGTAACAGAAGTCATAGATATAATATTTTGACGAAGCAGTAATAGGAGTATTATGACAAATATTTTGACTGCATCAATAATATTAGGATAGATGAATTAGTTCATTGACTGCTCGTATTTATAGTAAATTTCCACATACCAATTTTTGATACAATTGAAGGTGTTGGAGCATCAGCATTGACCTGAAATTCCAAACACAAAACTGAAACCCATAGTTGATAAAAAACACTACAAACTGTTATAATGTCAAGACGAACTATTTCACAATAACAATCAAATGTGCAGCTGATGCAGTGTTTAAGCAGTATTAAAACAAGAACATGGTTGTGTAGCGTCTCTATGTATGTGAGTACGCAGAACAGACACAGTACAGTACCAATAAGTTTTAGTTGATTATGCACTCGTCGTCATTGTCACGCTCGAGATAGGGTCGTTTGGGGCCTTTAAGTTTTGGGCTTCAGTTATGGGCTTAAGTGTTGCGGGGTCCCGAGTTGGTTCGGGCCCAGAGTGTTTTTGTTGTTTGTTTTAGGTCCAAGTGGCCAGCACCTGTAGCTAGTTCTCATAAGAATGGAATCAATGAATCACCACTTTCCGTCTGTAAGGGATGGCAAAAAAATTTGAATCCGGCTAATACCCGTGTTATATTATATCATTAATCAGAGTTTTCTTATTTTATTATGTATTAGAGTTTTCTTATTCTATAGGTATTAAAGTTTCCTATTTAGTTTGGTTTGGATCCTATATAAAAGGTCTTCCCCTATTGTATTTGAACATCAAGAATACCAAGAATAATAATATCAAAGTTAACAACCCGATCCACCCGCCTCGGTTGGAACGTGGGAAATCCGAAAAGAAAAATTTAGTCAGGTCAGGTTTTTGAGCAGGTGCAGGGTAACCTTTACTCGATTCAACTCGCATCCGAAACCATTCAAAAAATAATAATTATATTTTATTTTATATTTTATATTTTATACAATTATAATTTATACTTCTAACTTAATATTCATTACTATTTAATTTCTCTTTCCCCCTTTATTTTTTGTTACAAAATAATTTCTTCCAAAATTATGAAAATCAGTTAAAAATCACTTTTTGTTTTTTTTAAAAAAAATCAATAAGAAGTTTTTGGGTCGGGTTCGGGTCCCCGCACCCGTCGAGTTTTGATCGAGTTGGGCACCCGAAACCTTTTCACAGATTTTTACACTGGTCGGGCACCCGTTGAGAATGAGCGAGTTTGACCAAACCCGATTTGTTGTCATTTCTAGTCTGAACATGTATTGCTAGGTGGGAATGAAAATGCACTTTCGGAGTATATTCACAATTTCTCTCTCTCTCTACAAGTTTCTCTTCTCCATGTTCCTTCCTTCTCAACCCTAACCCTACTATTCTACAATCCTAACCTTTTCTAGTCTCTCTCTTAAACGTTTGTCTAGGAGTTGCTCTAAATGATTGTTTAACATTATAAACCTTTGGCTTGACTCTAGTTCTCCTTGCAAATAGTAGGTGAGAAAGTTGAAAGCAGTACGATCAAATTTTAAGTCAAATATTACATTTGTTTGGGAGATTGTTGAGAATAATAAAATTTTAAAAAAGTGTAAATTTAAGATAAAACAAAAAAGTGGCATGTCAACTCAAAGGTAGCAATATTTCCATTTTTACCCTCTTATGGTGGAATGCGAAGAATCTTTGTGGTTTCAAAGGTATGGTAACAGAGGCAGGTTTTTTCACCCATTCACGATGGGAATCCCCGTTCCCAACGGGTGAGAACGGAGATCCCCATCATTCGTTCCCAAATGTGAGTGTTAAAAAGTATTTTTTAAAAAATAAAATTTGTATAAAAGAATATTATTTTGATAGATATATATTTAAAAAAATATTTTTCATTAAATATGTATTTAAAATACTTGTTTTAATCAAAAATATTTTTTTCCTCGCCCATTCCAGATACAGGGATTTCACGCCCAGTCCCTGCTTCGAACAAGGCGGGGCATCGAGTCCCCATCGAGGACGGGCATTTCACTATCCCTACTCAGAGAAAACCTTGAATTGTGACCAAGATATGTTAAGGTAAAAACATAAAACAAATGACTATTTGCTGATGTTACATTTTCTACTTTTTGGGTTGTTCAGCACCCAGTGGGGGCTCAAACCAATTTTGGAGCCAAACAAGCATATTAGGAGTTCCTTCACTATATCCACTGCTTTTGCAGGTATGTCTGGGTTTTTATTTCCATGGATGATTGGAGTGAAACCTAATGATTCTTTTGAGCCAATAGATTAGGGCATTTTTCCAGAAAATATTCCAAAACAACGCTGAATAGTGAATACATCTCGTCTCAATTTAATTCTTCAATCATGTTTTATTCTAATTTAGTTTCTGGCTCCGGTTCCTAGTCCCGTAGTATGTCATCTTTTTACAACTTAGAGACTAAATTAGAACAATCTACTTACTTGGGTACTGTTCTTGAAACATTCTCTATATTAATGGTTAATAATGCTTAATGTCTATGATTACGAATTTCTAGAACTCTTATGAAATCAAGTATATATCATGACTTCCAACTCCAATATTGACGATATTGTTTGTTATTTAATTCTTGCTGATAAAAATGAAATTATACATGCTGACAATTGAGAAGCCAGCAAGTGTTATAATTAAATTTTACCGATCATATGACTGGTTGTGGGAAGTGCCATCACTCACTAGCATTTGTTTGAATGATATTGATTCTTGGGGAAAGTTGAGTGGTTGATGTAGTTTTCCCTATCCCTTCACTTGACAGTCAGATCCCCATGTGTTTTGAACTCCACTAATTTATGCCTCTTTGGTTGATAGCAGTCATTGTCATGGAACAACATTCCAATGATTATCTTGGTCTCTGACTATAAGCTTGGCCCTTGTTGTGGGATATGAATGTCACTATTCTATTAGCTACTTCTCAGTGTCCTACTATAATGAGTTCCTGGAATTGTATACACATCTTGACAGAGTGATTGCTTTCTGACATGAACTCCACCTTAAATTCACGAAGCACCAGGCTTACTAAAGATTCTGAGTGAAGTGGCAGATGCTGGTGGTATAGTTGATTAAATTGTTGCTGATAAAAAACGAGGCAACAGTCCTAGTATTGTGCCGAAATTCGCCATTATTGTATTTTAAATGCACACATACATTTAGTGTCATCTGAAATTGTTCTAAGATTCAACCTAGAGCTCCTAGTTTATCTGAAATATCATATTTTGGTTGGATAATTATGGAAAAAACCAATATTCAGGTGATTGAACTTGTTATTGCTGAAACTGGGAAGTTGAACTTTTCGAAAGTAAAAGCACGATTTGTTCTCAACAACAATGGCAATGCAAATTATGTACAACAAACTGGAATAAATTTGTACCCTTAGGCATCATCTATTGTAGACGAAGATATTCCTAGAGAAGATGCAAATGTTGCAGTTGTATCCCCACTAAGGTACCTCTTGAGCCTATCCAAGTCATCTGCGGCGTCTAGCATTGTAGGCCTAGTTGAAGGTGACTCCTGAGTGCAGAGAATACCCAATTCGATCAGTTCTGCTATTGCAACTTCCCACATTTTCTTCACTTCAGGAGACTGATCTCTCGAAGCTCTTGTCAATGAAGAATCCACCACTTTCT
>JAYMTP010005282.1:0-13614 GCA_036897365.1 Geranium brycei
AAATTGTATGTATGTACTTACCTACTTTTACTTACTATTATTCAGTGCAAACGAATTAGGTGTATGTTTTCCTCTTTCTTGGACCTAAAACTCAGTAACTATACAACAAAAATGGAGGGGTCGAACCAGTTTAAGAAAAAAGGAACACGACGGGGACTTCAAGTCTCCGCCCCGATTGTAACAGGGCACCCAAAAATCTAACTTGTAACGGGGCAGGTAACATGTGTTTTTGGAGGCTCAAGGCGGGTGTGGGGTGACTCATCCTCGCCCAGTGCCTGATACATTTAATTTTTATATTCAATTTTATTATTTTAAGTAAAAAAAGAAATATTATCCCTATTTTATTTGAGATAGAGACTTTATTGTGGACAATTTATATATATGTTTGCTTGAAATTTTTGGTTGTTAGAAGATTAAGAACATTTTATGATTTTGGTTATGTATCGATTGTGACGGTTGTTGAAGAATTATGGACATTTTATGATTTTGGTTCTGAATTGCTTGGGATAGTTGAAGAATTTAATTGTTTGATTTATTGATTGGTGAATGGGAAAATAAAATGGTTGACTAATATTTTTTAAATTCATTATTTGTGTATTTTTGGACTGGGTATCGTCTCCACCGGGTATTTGAGTGGGGAGCGTACGCATCTATTCGAGTGGGGCAGGGTAGGGTGTCACTAAAACCACCCATTTGTCATCCCTAACTGGACTAGCTCAAGCTCGCCATGGAAACAACTCGAGCTTGAATTCGAACTCGTCTAAATGTGAACGAGCATCAATGATGTGCATAAGAAGAGAAAAATAGTGAGTTCGAGTTGAAATTTTAATTTTAATTTTTTTATTTGCATATGTATTTTCGTCATTTTGGATATATATATATACACACACACGCATAATGCAAATGATTAGAACTAGGTCTCACTTTATTAGGAGTGGGCACGATTTCAGAACCAGATTAAACTGACTGGTTTTGAACTCTGAATTGGACTTCTCGATTCCCAATTTACAGGAATCAAACCCATAACCACTATGTAAAAAACGATTTAGTTTTGGTTCTCTGATTCAGTTCTCCGTTTCTATCATGTTGGAATATATTAGTTTTTGATTTTGAACTTATTCTCAATTTATGGGCCGTTAAACGAAATTGAGGTCGATCTATAAAATTTGCAAACTGAAAGATAAATAACGTATAACGTATTTTATGAACCGCTTCGATTCTGAATCAACTAATCATGGTTTTTATACTGTTGAAATAAAAACCGAATCGAATTAACCGATTCTTTAAAAATCAGAATCAAAACTGACCCATTATATACTATTCTCAATTTTTCAACTATGATTCGAATTAGATCTCTGTTCAAGACTGATTCTAGGTCTAAAATGTCCATCATACACTTGCTAACCACTTCTAGACTTTTTTTTTGTACAAAATGATAATTTTTTGTCAATCATATTCAGAATTGGTACAATTAACAAACTATCTGGACCATATGATACTAGGATTAGTTTGTTGTGTGATTCAGATTGGTTTTGATGTTTAATTTAGTGACAATTCTAATGCATCACACCTACATTTTACCGGGAAAATGACGCTTAATCCAAAGCCCTAAATTAAGAATTGGGGCAAACTGAGTCTGAGGGCTGAGAAGTTCTATTTCCTTTGTTTGTTTTCTTTCATATTTTATTATGGAAAAGAAAGTGAATAAAAGAATGATATAAAAACTCAAACTTTCATACGTATAATTTCCCATCTTCCAAGTGTCGACTGGTTCGAGAACCATGAACATTCATGGACTCTGGACTTTGAACACTGATTTGCTTCTCGTGGCTCCTCCACACTGAATTGTTTTCCCTTTCAAGGTTCGAATCTCTGCTATTGTTTTCTTTCTATTTTTCTCGGGAAAGTTACTTCAGATGAGTTATAACAAATCATTTCCTTGTCCTATATTGCACCTTGAAAATGATGTGATGTGGGTTTGTAGATTTCTTGTTTTACGGGAATTTTCTGAGGGTTTTGTTCATGTTCGCGATTTGGGTTTTATCAATGTAACTCAATTTCTGCGTTTGCCTTGTAAAGTTTGCATTTTTGAGATGTTTATGTTGGATTGTTGATTGGGCAGTTGGAAATCTGATTTGGGTCTCTCTCGTTTTCGAGAAATTCGAGGATATGTGTTTATGAAATTACTAGTTCTAATATGAGAATGTAATATTAGATTTGTTGTTCTTGGTTTGTATATTAAGTCACATTGGACACTAGCACGCAGTGAATGTTTGTGAAGAAGCCTCTATGGATTGGGATCTGTTACTCATGGTTGTAACCTTAAGGACTTGTATGAAAGATCAAATTGAAGAATTTTTAATTTTTACTTGTACACAAAATTCAGGTTTTGAAAGGTAAATATAAGAATCAGTGGTGACTGAATCATTTTCAACGAAGTTAACATTTTATCTGATGTAGCAACTACATATATGAAGAATTAATAATGAGCGAGACTTATTTTCATCATGAGGGACGTTTGTATTATGGAGGCTATTGGAATACAAAAGTCTTACAAGTTTGATAGATGGATTGATACAATTGTAAAAGTCTAGTATATGCATGTGTTTGCTTATCTATGTATGGTTTACTAATAATATTTGTCTTCCTTTTCATCGCGCGGATTAATCTCATTTCTCTTGTAGTTGCAGACTCTGAGAACTAACAGACACTATTGAGATGGATACTGATCAAGAGGAAGAGGCGGGTAAGGTTTACTCACTCGAAGGGTTTGCGGGAGAAATTATTGAACATTTAATAAAGGACGGTGAGCTCCTAACAAGAGTGGAATTATATATTGCATGCTCTTCTGAGAAATTATTGAACTTGAATGGACTCATGATGAATGTGGCGATGACGGAAGGAGATTTCAAAGATTTTGCTTCAGAGAATGAAGATTTGTCGGGTGACTCCATTGAAAAGGGTCTGGAATTTGATTTCGTATCTAGAATTCTATATTCAGAGGTAAGAGAACTGCAGAAATTTATGGCCGGTCTTCAAACAGAAACAGTTCATGTCCGTGAGCTAATATCGGCATGTAGAAACTTGGGGGAATCCTTCTTGTTAATGGAAGAAAAATTACTTGGTTCAGAGGAATCATTGAAGCAGTTGCAAGAACAGGTCTTGGGCATTGGAACTCAATCAGCCACGTTCAGGAAGACCTTGTCATGCTTTGATGGTGGAGAAAACAGTAAGTTGCAATCATGTTTGAGTTATTTGAGTTCAATTTAATGGCGTTTGGTTCTGACACTTTCCAGCAACTCCTATTTCCTGTCCTTAACCTGTGTGACAAACAACAAAGACTTGGTTTGTTATTGTTTTGCTTATTGAATCAAACTTAAAATGGAAAATTTTGGTGATAATTTGTTTTCTAATGCACTTATGTTGGCAGGGAACGGTGACAAGGGTGCTGATGGTGACTTCTTAGATGAAGAGCAACTGTTGAACACAGATAAAAGGATAAAAATGCAAACTGCTGAACAACAAAGAGATGCCCTGTTGATGCTAGAGAAGTCTTTATCCAGGGAGATGGATCTTGAAAAGAAACTGACTGAAATAAGACAAGTTGAAGAAGAGCTGAAACAAAAACTGCTCTCTTGTGAAAATGAGTTATGCCGCAGGGAGGGAGAAGCATGTAATGTTTGGGAGAAGTTGTTTGAGGTAGATAATTTTTCCGAGATTTTAATAGGAATTTCAAAAGAACTACAAGCTCGACTCCATATTTTACAGTTCAATTTGAATGGTTCACTCAAGCGAGAAGATGAACTGAAGTCTAAGCTAGAAAGTGCAAATAAACAGTTGACATCCCAAGAAATCACTTTGAAGAGGTTTGAGAGTGGCGAGAGAACACTTAACGACTTTTTTGTAGCACAGGCAGAAAGCTTAAAATCCAGCTTGAGTGAAACTGAAGAAAAAATAATTATCGTGAGTTCTGAGGCGTTCAGTTTGAGGCAGAAGGTAAGTTCACTTGAGAAGCAATTGAAATGTTCAGAGTTTCAGAGGTTGAATGCAAAGGCCTCCTCTGAAGAAAGCCCAAAAGAGGATAATGATGTATTTCAAATTAGTGAATTAGAAAATGTCATCGAGGATCTGAAAGAAAAGTTATCTAAGGCAGAAAATAGAGCCGAGAGTGCGGAAGCCAAGTGTAAATTGCTAGCGGAGACAAACATGGAACTAAATGACGAAGTGGATCTTCTCAATGTTAATGAAAGCACCTATGAAAAGGTGGAGTCACTTGAAAGGAAGTTGCAGGAATCTGATATCCAGCGTCAGCATGCAGTGGCATCTCTTGAAGCTAATCTCGAGAAGCAAAGTATGTTAACTTCTACAATTGGTGATACAGAAAATTTGGTTGAGGATTTGAAGTTGAAGGTTTCTGAAGCCGAAAATAGGGCTGATAATTCAGAAGGCAAGTGTATCATATTGTCTGAATCACATGCAGATTTAAATGGAAAGGTGGACTCACTTGAGAGGCAATTGCGGGAATCTAATATTCAGCTTCAGCATACAGTGGCATCCCTTAAAGCTAGTCTCGAGAAACAAAGCATGTTGTACTCTACAATCGGTGATATGGAAAATTTGATTGAGTATTTGAAGTTGAAGAATTCAAAAGCTGAAAGTAGGGCTGATAATGCTGAAGACAAGTGTATCATACTGTCTGAATCACATGCAGATTTAAATGAGGAACTTAATTTCCTAAGAGGTAGAATGGGATGCTTGGAGGCAGCGTTGCATCAATCTGAGGGAACAAAATCGGCTACTGCAAAGGACATTGGTATTAGGACCAAAGTAATAACTAATTTGGTCGTGCAACTTGCTATTGAAAGAGAGCGCCTTCATAAGCAGGTATTGGCCTATTTCAATAATCATAAAATGTTTCAGGGGTTCTGAGTCAGGGTTACTTGTGTCGTCCCCTTCTTTTTTCTGTTCCCTTCTTTTGCCAATCATTTGCTACAAGAAGTCAATGGTCAAGCTCTACTTTTTATATTTAGCATTTAGGTAGCAATCAAGAAAGGACTTAACACCTAGTAGTGCAAGCTTGGTAGTTATCGAGATTTAATGCTGAATTTGGGCATTTTTAACAAAGATATAGATGTCTGAACTCAATGGATTTGTTTCTATAGATTGTAAATGGCGGTGGATGGAAAACATTCATGACTATTACAGTTCAAACTTTCTCACTACTTTTTTTGGGGTCATCTTTAAGGTTACAACTTACAAGTATATGGGGGGCATAGTATTTTCGTCAATAGAAGGTAAAATCTTTTAAAAGATGGTCCTCCAAGTCACTCACAATCATAACTCATTGTCAACAATAAATTAATTAGTGGGTCTTTCAACTAGTAATTTAAGATTTTAGTACAGTTGCTCTGCACCGTGGTATATCACAGCCTTTTGTTGACCGAGGTCACAACTAGGTTTCATAAATTTTTGTCTTCTTGAAGGAGGGAATGGAGTAACTCGTAGGGGCAGCATTATGAAATGGACACAGGATAGTAGCAAGTCAAGTTTTCGAACAATTTCTTTTGAAAATAGAAAGCACAAGACGAAATTATTGAGTAAAAATCAAAGTTTTTTTTCTGTACAAGCAAGATAGTATTTTAATGTAAATTAAGCAAGCCTTTGAATATGAAGTTTCCTGCCTCTTTATCATGTCAGTACTTCATATCTTATATGCAGATTTCATCATTGGCAAAGGAGAACAAAATATTGGTAAGGAAGTTGCAGCAGAAAAACGAGAACTCCTCTGCATATATGAGCCAGGATGCTAAAGAAAATGGTAAAGACTCTATGTTTTGTGAGTGTGACCAAACACCTTGTACAAAAGAGGGTGAGGGACGAGTAACTGATGTTTCGACTACCAGTTATGAGGTAAGCGCATATTATTTGATTTGTGCATTGTCAACATACTAATTGTTAGTGGAAAACGAATATATTTCCTCCTTTTGCATAGAAGCCAGAGGATAATTGTATAATTTGTATTACTTTATTTGGAATATGATTGGAAACAATAAATTGTTCATAGAACTGAAAAAATAAAATAATATTCAATCCAAGCCTGACTATGCAAATAAGTAGAAATGTGCAGGACAGTTTTTCTGTTTCTTTGCCTCTTTTACTTCACTTTTGTTTTGGAAATGCAGAATTTGAACATTGCTGGTCTAAAGTACTCTTCCTATTTGTTTTCAGATAAGCAAGACTCGAGAAAACATATCTGAGATTGAGACTATCAGGAGGATTGATGCTAGAGTGCTCAACATCAAGCATGTTGCCATTGCAATTCTCGTTTTGCTGATTTCAGCAGCAGCTTATATATTTCAACAACCGAACTGCCCCTTTTGATATTTGACTCAAGATTCCATCTTACTAACGAGAAGAAAGATTCGGTGTCGAATTACAGAAGCAGTAACCAGATACTGCTGAAGCTGTTTGTTCATTCCCTGACAGGACATGTAACTCATCCACAACTTACAAGAGCAAGAGATACTCTCTTTTCCCAATTCTGGCATGTCCAAGATGGAACATACTCTATTTTGTTAACATACTGCACAAACACTGTTATTATCAACTGATACAGAAAGGACAATTTTACATTTGCAGCATTCAATCTATTTGTAACTTCATCATCTTTCACTGTTGACTTGTGGATCAGTGAATGTTCTGTATGAGGAAAAAAGTATATGGAAATCAATGTAATTGTGGATTAATTTCAAAGAATTGCAACTTATATTTCATTTAAAGGAGTAAATATACACATATCAATATGCTACAATACTCTTAAAGCCCGATCTACCTAAAACTTCAAGTTGAGAAAATGCACAAATATCAAACCCCAAACTAAATTTTGATAACACGTTAAAAGTCACCGGGGTGTTCCACAAGTGATCTCTAAATTCACATTCTTTCAATCAAACAAATGAAAATTTTCGATTTCAAACTCATTCCTAGTTTGGCTGCTCAATTTAACTATGCAGCAGTAATTAGGAGTTCGGTTATTAGAAAATCTGAACCGAACTGTTGAAATTCAGTTTGATTTTGAACCGGTTCAGTTTGATTTGATTCATTTTTTTATGACTCAAATTTCATGAAATTCTCACATTTTGGGCCGATTTTGACTTCCCAATTTTTAATTTAATTTTCTTTGAACCGAATCTTATGAAGTCTCAATTTTGAGTTGGTTTTGACTTATTATTTTGTTTATCCAATATATTTAAGCCCAGTTAATGGAGATCGATTACTTAAAATAAGTCATGTGTTCAGACCTCACATTTTCTTTGATTCGATTTTTTATCGATTCTAATTGTATAGACTGAAATTGAGCTGACGGAGTTTCGATTATATTCGTATTCGTATTCGAACCGAACCCGGTTTTGGTTATTTCTCGTATCGATTTGGTCGGTTCAGTTATTTTTTAACAGTCCTAGCAGTAATTCACTAATTGTCCAAGTCAGGATCTAAACCGACACGTCGTTTCGAGGATTAAGAAAAAAACGACACATCAACAACAAACCACTTAACACAGAATAAAAAAACCTCATCCCCCACAATCTCTCACTTCGACTTCCCAAAAATGGCCTCAACCACTCTCCTTCTCCTCTCCACAAACCCCACCCGCAAAACCCTAGCCACCGCCACGATCAACCCTAGCCGCCGCCTCCGACTCGCCGTGACCCGCGCGTCGTTCAACCGCACGCCGGCCACGGACCGCCTTGTCTCCGCCGTGTCCTACACCCTCCCCTTCCTCAACTCGATCCAGTGCGGTCGCTTCCTGTTCCAGCAGTACCCGAGGCTCGGCCTCGCCGTCGAGCCGATCCTGCCGCTGGTCAGCGCCTACAAGTCCGTGCCGTACGCGACCCTCGTGGCCTTCTTCGCGCTGTACGTGGGCGTGGTGAGGAACCCTAGGTGGTTCACGCGATTCGCGAGGTTCAACGCGATGCAGGCGCTTGGGCTGGACGTGCTCCTCATGGCACTGATCGCTCTCCAGAGGATCTTCGTCCCGAGCCGGACCGTCCTGGTCTACGGCTACAACGCGGTGTTCGTGGTCTGGGCGGTGTGCTCTGTGTACGGGTTCGTGTACTCGCTGCTGGGTCGCACCCCTTACTTGCCCTTTCTCTCCGAAGCGGCGAGCCAGCAACTCTAGGCGGGCCCTCTCTGCTTCAGTGTTGATTTGAGTGATAATTAGTAATGGTTTTGGTTTGCTTAGGTTCATTGAATTGAATTGGTTTGTAATTGTTGACATTGCAATGGCAACATATGGAATGTTGGTAATAGAAAGTTACTTCCATCTTGAATTATGAGAAAGTTGATTTGATTATTGAACTAATTGGACCAGTTGAGGATTTTTAGAATACTCATTATGAATTTGTTGGGTTGAGAGAATCGGATAAATATTTAATCATGGGTATCCAAAAATAATCGAATTGACAAAAATGAATCAAACTAATCCAAAAACTAATTGAACTGAAAAGTATAGAAGTAGTTTGGTACAATATCGATCCAAACCGAAACTCTATCAGTTTGATTTACGTTTATAAGATAAAAATTGATAAGAATCAAATCGAATTAAAATTGATCGATTTGAACACATGACTCATTTTAAGTCATCCATATTATTAATTGAACCTAGAAACACCGGGTCACTATAAAACAAATCAAATAATAAGTCAAAATCGATTTTAAAAAGTTCAATCGAAAATTGATAAGTCAAATCGGTCTAAAATGTAGTTTCATAAATTTTTATTCATAACAAATTGAGCCGAACTAAACCAAAAATTAACATTTTGAACCAAACTAAACTGAATTTTATTGATTCAATTTCGAATTTTATTTTTTTTAAACGGAACCCTGTACAACCGTACGTAATAAAATCTCATCATGCATAGATAATGAATTGGTATGATATATTTATATAATATCGAACATGAACAACTAGCATTCTAATTAAGATTGGAATAGAACTCAGGAAAATAAATTTATAGATGGGATCAAATAAGCAAACATTTTATCTTTTATCTATATTTTTCTCAAATTCCTTTGCCTCCTCATCAAGCACAGAAGCAGCATGAGGATCATACCCAGCCAACTTCATTTCACAGATGAGCTCATCAAGCTTCTCATATACCTCCTCAGACTCAGGATGTCTCTTGTCCCAAACAAGAAATGCATGTACCTCATCTCTTACCTCAATCCAGCTGCAACCTGGTTCCTTCCTCATGTTCCTGTCTCTCATCATCTTCCTCGTCTTCGAAACCTCACTCCACATTCCAGCATTGGCGTAAATGTTAGATAGGAGAATATATGCAGAAGGGTCTTGAGGGTCCAGCTCCAAAAGAGAAGCAGCTGCTCGCTCTGCGACCTCCACGTTCCCATGGATCTTGCAGCTGCTAAGCAGTGTTTTCCAGATAACATCATCAGCTTCGAGAGGCATATCGGTGATGAGCTTCAATGCCTCATTGATTTTGCCTGATTTCCCCATTATATCCACAATGCAGCAGTAATGCTCCAGCTGAGGCTCTAAACTGTAGTCACTGAGCATTGTGTTGAAGTAGTGCAGTCCTTTGTTAACAAGCCCAGAATGGCCACAGGCTCTGAGAACTGAGACGAAAGTGGCATGGTTGGGTTTTATGTTTTCAGCTTGCATTTTCTCGAATAGCTCAAGAGCCTCTTTTCCGAGTCCATGCTGGGCATAGCCACAAATCATGACATTCCACGCCACAAACCCATGATTTTGAGATTTGTCAAACATTAGCCTCGAGTCTTCCATGTGTCCGCATTTTGAGTACATGTCAACAAGAGTGCTGGATATGTAAACATCTGATTGCATTTCTTGTTTGATGATTTGGGCATGGATTTGCTTCCCAAGCCCAATTGTAGCCAAATCAGCACAAGTGTCAAGAACAGTAGAAAATGTGAAGTCATCAGGCTTAGTACCTGTTTTCAGCATCCGGTGAAAAGCCCACAGAGCGTTTTCGCTTTGCTTCTGCAGTGAGAACCCAGAAATGATTGCGTTCCATGAAACTAGCATTTGCTCTTCTGTCGTGCCGTGGATTTTTTCTGCATCCTCCATCATGCCACACTTGCAGTACATATCAACAAGAGCATTTCCAATGAACCAATCCAACTCCAGCCCGGATTTGATTATCCTGTTATGGATTTCCATGCCAAAGATCAAAGCTCTCTGGCCAGCGCAAGCCTTTAAGACACTCCCATAAGTGAAAACGTCTGGTTCCATCATAGAGCGCAGCATTGAAACGAAAAGTGAGAATGTTCTTTCCTCGTCTCCATTCTGGCCGTGAGCTGAAATAACTGAATTCCAGGACACAACATCTCTTCTTCTTCCCATTTCATCAAATACACGACAAGCATCAGCCAGGGCTCCACATTTTCCATACAAGTCTAAGATAGCGTTTCTGACACATATATTTGACCAAAAACTACTCTTTATTGCTAAGCCGTGCAATTGAAGAGCTTCCAAATGCCCTCTGAACCCTGCACAGGCACTAATTGCCCCACAAAGGCTTATTTCGTCAAATGCAACGCCAGACCTCTGGAGAAGCTGAAATAGATGCAAAGCTTCACAACCTTGATCTGATCGAGCATACCCAACAATGATAGCATTATAGGATCGCAAGCTACGGACAGGTAACGAGTTAAACAACTTCCTAGCATCACACAGGCAATCACATTTTGCATACATATCCAAAATGGCAGTTCCTACCACAGAATCAAATTCAAATCGAGTCTTTAGGGCAAGACCATGCAGCTGAGAGCCTAACCTGTAATTACCTAAAACCGCACAAGACTTGAAAACACTAGCATATATGGATTGACTCACTAAACCCCCTCCTTCTCTCATCTCCTTGAATAGTTGAAAACATTTATCAAACCTATCATTCTGAACACAACCTGCAATCACAGCACCCCAAGACACCCAATTTCTCTCAGGCATTCCACGGAAAACCCGAAGAGAGGAACCTAAATGCTTACATTTTGCATACATATCTACTAAAGCACTTCCCGTGACCACATCATCATCTAAACCCGTCCGCACTGCAACACAGTGAACCTGAATCCCCACACAATACTCCTCTAGAAAAGAACATGCTTTCAGGACAACAGAAAAAGTAGCACAATCACAATCCCCACCCATTTCTCCAATCCTTGCAAAAACCTCAATGCACTTCCAATAATCCCCATTCCGGGAGTACCCAGAAATGAGAGAGTTCCACGAGACCACGTCCCTCTCGGGCATCGAATCGAACACCAACCCTGCACTCCCCATATCCCCACACCCAACATACCCGAAAATCAGAGTGTTCCAAGAAACCACATCCCTTTGGGGCATTTCGTCGAACACCTTGCGTGCATACTTCAGCTTACAGCATTTCACATACATCTGGATCAAGCAGTTGGCTACGAACACACTGGGACTGAACCCAGATCGAATCATGCGACCGTGGGCTTGTCGTCCCTGATTCAGGTCCCTCCGGTCGGAGCATTGCCGGAAAATGTAGGAGAAAGCTGTCGTCTCGGCGGAGAATGCAGAGACGAGCGAGGTCTTGCGCAGAGATCGTATTGGGTGCGAGAAAATTCCAGTTTGGTGAAGGCGATGGATGTGAATCGCCATGGATTTTGGTACTCATGCTTTGGCGGGTCAATGTTCGGTTTCAAACTTGTCGAACATTTCTCTGGAGCCGCATCGTCGCTTTGCTGCTTCAAAAGTTTAGCACTGGAGCTTCTGTGGCCGAAACGATGTCGTTTGGGCACTGAAATTTGATTAATTTTTGTTGTTGTGTTTTTTCTGCAATTACTTTTAGGGATGGTGAGAAAATTTGAACCCGACGGATACTTGATGCATCCGCCTCGATTAGAACGGGTGAAATCAAAAAAATTTGAGTTTGTTAAGCGGGTACAATGCGAGACGGGTTGATCTATACCCAATCTAACCCGCACCCAAAATCATTTAATCTTTTAAAAGAATTACATATTATATTTTTATACAATTATAATTTATACTTCTAATTTAATATTCATCATTATTACAAATAAATAAGCAATGTCTACACTGTGGTTGTAGATATTGCATGGCAATGTGATGAACCTAACACTACATTTAAACACTGTTCAAATTTAATTATAACAAACGTGAACGGAATATGACAAATAAAATTCAAACCGATCATGAAGCCTTGGCTAATATGCCCTGATAATATTAATATTTCATCTTTAACAAATGCTTGGGAGGATTTGGTCAAAATGCATTAGAACATGTTGAGTGTAATATAATAAATCTATATTGTATACAAAAAGGGTAGGGAAATTGTATACGTTGCAACTTTCTTATTCATTTTTGAGTGTGTTTCTGATTTTTGGTGAGTCAGTTATTTTAAAATTAACTGCTCCTATTTTTATGGGTACGTGTGCAATGAATGTTAATATAACAAACTTTTTTCAATTATTGAGTTTTTCTTGTGTTTGGTTTTGAAAAAATCACTGTCACATTCAGTTATTTCGGTCGGTTTGTGTCTATTCGTCTAGTATATATATGTGTGTGTGTGTGTGTGGTAATGGTGGGTGGAGACGGTGTGCATTTGCCATTTCACGTAGAACCTGCGGTTTGTTTTGGGGAAGAATCTCACTCGCCATTGTGATCCTCTGACTTCACGTCTACGTAAGCGGTTGCAATGACGTTTTGGGAGGTTTTCCGATTGAGCAATCACGTGGTAGGCGTTGGATTGGCGGATTGCTCTGCCTTACTCTTGTGCTTTTTTTTAGTTTCGGTTGTTTCCTGTGTGTTTCTTGATGTTTCGAAGTTCTGGGAACATGTATATAAAGTCGGGTATTTTTTTAGATGGAAAGGCATGTACAAGAAGTCAAGGTTGGGTTGGTTTCTCTCTTTATTTAAGTCTTGTTATGGGTTCTCATGGAGCCCGATATGGTCGTCGTTGTTGTAGTCCATGGATTCGTAAAACTCTCTTGTTGCTTTTTTCAAATCATCACTTCTTGCTTTGTATGCTGCAACTTCTCCATTTCCTTGTACTATTAATTTCCTCATTCTTACTACAGTTATATATTTATATATACACATATGCACATGCACATGCACATGCACACACACTTTAGTGTATTTGCTCTCACTCAATTGGCAACATTTTACATGCTTCAAATATCAAGGATGATTTTTTTTTTGTAATACACTAGCCCTCAAATGTCAACCTTGTACACTCTAATTTTTATTTTAATAGTAAGTTTGATAGGAATAATTTTGTTATGAATTGACCAACAAGCTTGCCATACAAAAGATTGTTCATGATAGTATAACTCAAATTACGTTACCAAAAATAAAATAGTTCCAAACAAAGAAAAATATGGAGGCGCACTATTATTAATATGCTCAAATTTTGAATTATATTTCAAATCGTAGAAAATGTGTTTTGACTATTTATTTTATTTTTATTTGGTCTAATCGAATTTGTAATCCTCTATTTTGATACGAGAAATGATAAAAAATGATCGACTTTTTTTGTCAAATATGTTGTTATTTCGCAATGAGTTCTCAATTAGAAAGCAAAACGA
>JAYMTP010005283.1:0-13610 GCA_036897365.1 Geranium brycei
TAGTGCAATGTTGTATAACATGTTGAACCCTGTCACGTGTCGCACTCTGAGATAACGTGCGTCTCAGATCCGACGGTTCTACATGGTTTGGACGTTTGGAAGTTCTATATAGGTTTGTATATATATATATATATGGATACACTCAGCTACAAACCCAAAAAAATGTCAAAACGTCAAAAACCATGTACAACTGTGGATCTGAGACGTGCGTTATCTCAACGTGCGGCACGCGACAGTATCCAACATGTTCTACAACATTGCACTACATGTTCTACATGGCTTCAATTTTGCACAGGTCCAGCATGTTCTATAATATTGCACTACATGTTCCACATGGTTCTACAACATTGCACTACATGTTCTACAGTTTTGACGTTTTTTTGTTTGTAGCTGATTTTGCCACATTCAGGTGCGAACCGCCCAAACGTCCAAACCGGTAGAATGTTTAAGCACACAAGTAGAACGTTTGGGGCATATATGTGAAACGTTTGACTTCGGGGTGGAATGTTGACATTACACTTATATGCCCCAATATTCTACTTTTGCCCAAACATTCTACTTGTATGCCCAAACATTCCACCCGTTCAGACGGTTGAGCGTTCGTACTGGAGTGTGCCCCTATATATATGTTTTAATGTCTTTTTTTATGGTAATGAATACGTTTGTTACTTACTCGAACGATTAACTATGGACTAATTGTCCCTTATAATTAGGAAAATATAAATATAGCGATAGCTGTATTTTCTTGGGACGGAAGGATTAGAACCTCCGAGTATCGAGATCAAACCCAATGCCCTAACCACTACACCCAGAACGAAAAGGGTAAAACCGCGATATTTCCTCAGAAAAACCTGCAGTATTTACCAAAGAGAATGGGTAAAACCCAAACCCTAGAGCGGCAAATACAAATATCTCCCTATTTGTATAAGTATTTGTTAGTAATTTTATGCTTACACTTTTACATAAGATCGAAGTTGTGAGGTCCACATAAGGACGAGGAAAGTTTTTAGCTGAAATAGAAAAAAAAAGTATAATTATTCAAAGAAAAAACAAAGAGTCATAGACTAATAATTTATAAAAAGGATATCAATAGACAATAATGTAACAGCTGAGGCCCAAATGGAAATATTATATTGTTTCTATGAACCAATGAAGAGTTTGAGACTTTATAAGTTTATAATAAAGAAAGATAATGAACATACGATCGACAAGCTCATAATCTATGTCATTTTGCCAATATATTGTTACTGCAAAGAAGCCGAGTGATAGTGAGTGGACTTAATTTGGAAATGTAGAAGGTGATGCAATTTATTTGGTTTACATATATTTAGTCTGTACTCAACAGACTGCAAAAAAAAATGACATACCACCATCACCAACAAGCTCCTTTCCTTAAAAGATCGACTTTCACATGCAAATACCCATGGTTCTAGCATGATTGCTTTCACGACTCTACAAAACTTTTTTTTTCTTAAACCAACATTGATGTGAAAACTATTAAGTTCTGTTTCCAAACTTGTCTTATTATCACGGCTTAAATGACAATATTTTTGTACTTTTTAAATAAATTTTAAATTTGGACTTTAAATAAAAATCTATGAAGAGATTTTTTTCCCCGGATTGATTAGTTCTTGTTTGATGCTATTCGAAAATAGGGTCTTAAACTTTTTTAAGATAATAGAGGTTAAAAGCATAGTTTTCCAATTATAAGAAATTTGAGGTCTTATTTGATTGAATAATGGTTGAATTAGTATAATTGATTTCATAAGGTTATATATAGGGGGAAAATATTAGTAATGATATAACTATAATTATCCTAATACTTTATTTTAACTCTCATAATTGATATGTATCTTTGATTTGATATCAATCCAAAATTCAAATGATTGCCGATTAGACAAAAGGGGATCACTTTTATAATATGGTTGAAAAAGAGCACTAAGAAATAATTATAATTGAGCTTTTCTCAAATGTTTGAAACTAGGAGCACTTTACCACCAAATCTAATTATTTATAAATCATAAGAAAAATATCACAATCATATACTTATCTTTACACTATTAAGCATTTAAGCTTTATAGAGAGAGAGAGCCATCTCCATTGCATGATATATATTTTTTGTTCAAATTATTTGACTAGACATTTGTTGATTGACCTCCACGAAACTCAAATTTCTATCACTGTCTGCTTTAATTACAAAATAAATTTTGCCCAGAACCAATTATTTTTGGACGGATATTGATGTGAAATGGGTTTGTAAAATATAAATTTAAGTTGTTATATTATTTAAAGTTAATTAAAAAGAATTATATTTAATTTTAATCATATTGTAGATTTACTCCTCCAAAATTATAGAAATTATTTCGCAGCTTCTCAAGTTTCATCACCGCCCATTATTTAGTTTTTAATTTATTATTATATATAAATAACTCAAATGATTTTCATTATCTTTCTGACTTTAAATGGTTGTACGTGTCTCTTTTTCCAACTTTTCTCTATCATAGAAGAATCTCCATTCATTAATCTGATTAAAACAATTTGGTTTTGAGTCGATTTGGTTTGATTTCGAACATAACCAATTAATTTGATTTTTAAAAAATAAAAGATTAAATTAAACTGACATAATTTGGTTCAATTTTGAATATATCGGTTTTCGACTCAGTTTGGTTCAATTTTTATAAATCGAACATTTTATACCATTTTGACTTATCAGTTTTCAGTTATATTTACTTTAAACCGATTGTTATTAAATTATCACATTTAGACCGATTTTTACTTATTAATTGACTTGTTTTTCGTTGGCTCAATTAGGACTGGCTAAAATTGACCGCGGACCTACTAGACTGGTTGAACTGACCGAACCGCGGTCCAAAAAAACCGGACCAACAATATCATGGTCTAATCGGTCGGTTTGAAATAGGACCGATTAATTATCTGGTCCGGTCATGGTTCTTAATACCTAAACCATCGATTAAACCAACAAGACCGGACCGAAATTGAACTATGTCAAATATCTAGCTCTCCACCTTACATCTACTCCATATCATATAACCCAATGATGCCACGTTTGAATTTTCTTTAACCTTCAGAATTACAAAGCCTAAAACTCATTCATTTAAGAGAAGAGGTAGAAGATATTGAAAGGATGAGGAGAATTAGTTACAAAATTAATCCTCAACACAAAACCAACAATAATATTATAGTTGATTAAAAAAAATATTATGGTTATAATTTGATAAAAAAATTAACTGAAATCGAGGATTAAGAGTCAAACTTGGACCGAAAATCGTGAGACCCATAGTTTTCGGTCTATTCGGACAAACCAGTGACCATACCGACAAAAAGACAAGACCAACCTGATAAAACCGGCTATAGTCGAATGCGGTCTTGGGTCTTAAAATTATAGATCTAATGAAGTCGGTTCGAGGACCGACCCGAGGTTCGGGTCGGATAACTGGACCGTGGCCACCCCTAGGCTCAATATTTACAGGCCCAATAGTCAAAATTTTGTTACCAAACATTCAATTAACCAAATGATTAAATTTTCTTTAATATATAGATAATTACTTTTTATTTACCCAACAACAAATCAAGTAATTCAATTATCACAACTGAAGTATATATAAAAAGATAATGTACATATGTTGAGTGTGAAGAGGGGTAGGGGTGTAAACGAGCCGAATCGAGTTTCTATTTGGAATGGATTGGCTCGGCTCGTGAAAAAAGTGTCGAGCTTGTGCAACTAAGCGCGGGTAAGACTCGAAAAAACTTAGATAAGCTCGAGCTCGAGTCGATTCGCTTAATTTATAATACAAATATTCATTAAATATAAAAATAAAATATATATAATTCATTAAATACAAAATGAGTCAGCTCGGGATTGTCTCGACTTGATTTGACTCGTGTAATTTCATTAGATATTCACCAAAAATTTTAAAAACTATTATTAAAATTATATAATTAATTAAATATTAAACGAGCCGGATCGCAAGCCTATCGAAACTTAAATGAAAAGACTCAAGCTCGGCTCATTTATTAAGCGAGCCCATTCTTAAGATTGGATTCGGCTCAAGCTCCATTATAACGAGTTCGAGCCGAACTTGAGCGACTCATTAAAAACTCGTCTCATTTACAGTCATAATAATAGGAGTACCTACCTATTATGGGCGTGGACATCGGGTCCCCGTCGAGTTAAATATTTTGTCATCTCTAACATGACCCGTAGTCAGTGCCATGGATCTACTCTCGCTACGAGCCGTGGATCTACTACCACCCGAAGAATCGAACGGCCTGTGTAGTCCCACCGTCTACATATGAAAGTAGCTTATTTGTTTATTGAGTTTACCTTAAAGATCATAAAGAAACCATTCTAGAATCATTTTTCCACATTAATGTATCAACCTCCAATACTCTAATGTCAAAGATGATTGCTAATTAAGCATCAAATTCACCAAACCTCTGAGAACTAAATAGCTGTCCAGTCACTAATTGGTTATATAAGTCAACTATACTATGGGACTCTTCAATGTAACTATAATATTGCATGCACTGAAATCAAATGGGAGTGAGTGAAGCAAAGTGTTGAACAATAATGAACTACGCTACTAATTTCCGTGCCCAATGGATATGGTTGAGTTGGTATTACGTGTACTTGAGTCAAACATGACACACTTAATAACCATTTTAATTGACTTTTAAACACAAAACAAATATGTTTACAAAGTAAGTATGATACGATATTTCTAATATATTTTACTAAATAAACTAGATTAATATGACCAAAATATGACACATATTTCACAATTTGCTATCCTAAATATTGTTTTACTGTTTTAATACCCTAACTTGCTATCCTAACTTTTATCCAAAATATAACACATATTTTATTGCTATATGAATCTTTACAAATTCGAGAAATAGTTGAGACATGTTGGACATTTTCTTTAAAGTGTATTCGCCTTCTCTCAGGTGTTGGAATCAACGAGCGTACATCTCACAGGATACAACGACCTGGGTTTGAGTCACGTTGTAATATTTTTATATCCCACAATTTTTCTCTTCCAACTTGTGTTGGACTTCTCTCCTAACTTCGTTGGGTCTCTCTTTCAGTAGGAGTCAAGTGACAATATAAGCTCCCTTCTACATAAGGGTATGTCTTCCATTATTGATATAATAATATTAAGAACTCTTAAAAATCACAAGTTTAGTGCTGTCTTGCTTCATCACATCATAGTCTAGCCCAAATCTTGATACACAACTTGTCGATCAAAAAAATGTACTCAAGAGAATCAAATGCACATTACATGTATTATATCTTATCAATAAAAACTATTTCAATTTCATTCTATTAATATCAAAGTATAATATTATCTTATACTTTTCAACCGTAACAAGTGTCATTTTCTCGTTTAACTCTTTTAAGTTTATTTATTTTATACTAAGAATTACGATGAACTCATGCAAATGGGCTTATGGGAAATGGGAAATCTTGGAAACATCAAACCTTAACTTCCCACCGCTTGAAGATGGTTAACTAATTATTAATGATTTAATCTTGTCCTTAGAGCATCTCCAATGGGGCTCCCCACATTCATCTTCTCTCTCCATACATGTAAGGAGCTCCCTACATTCTCTCTTGTTACTTTATGATTTTTTTATTCTACTTTATTTAACTCAACCACATATTCTCTCTAGTGCAACTTTACATATTCTTTATTTAAGCTATGTGTATTATTTATTCACCTCTTTTATAGTAAAAAATAATATTATAATAATGAAAGTAATTTAAGTGTGAGGAGTACGGAGATGCTCTCAAGAAAATACTAGAACTCACTCAATTTTAATATTTTCTTTTCCCTTGACTTCACACTATATAAACACTTGCAACCATTTCTTCACACTCATCATTGCAACAACCATTCCTCTTCACTGTTGATCAATTGATTTTGAATCCGAATATGAGTAATAGGGCGGGAATATTCGATCTCGAGAAGCTCTTCACCTTCTATGGAGCGTATCATAGCAATCCTACAAATGTGTTGATACACATTTTTCTTGTTTGGCCCATTTTCTTCACCTTTCTCCTTGTCTTTTACTTCACCCCTTCTCTCTACGATTTCTCTGGATCCGGTGTCCTCCCTCATGGTCTCGATCGCGCTCTCGTTCTTAACTTCGGCTTCTTTATCACTATAGTCCATGTTGTGTTTTACATCGGTTTGGACAAGAGAGCCGGAACTTTGGGCGCATTTCTTTGCACCCTCAGTTGGATTGGAGCTAGTTATCTTGGCACTTACCTTGGTTTTGCTCTTTCTATGAAGGTATTTTCTACCCTTGGTCATTAATGGTTATTCGAGCAAATAGCTATTGAAGCAATATTATATGTGACGACAAGTCTATTAGAATTGACATAGTAGTCAAGTGACTGTCTCAACTAAAAAAAGTCAAATTCTAGTGAACGTTTATTTAAAATCATGCAGAGTACTTAGAAATTCATTAGGTCAAAGTTGAGCTCTAAAAAATATGTTGTAGAATTCTTTTGTGTCTGTTACTCCCTTGTAATATCTGTTTCTCTTAACAAGAATGACATTTTCCATCCAATTGTATTAAAATTTAACATAGTTTTAGAAGTTATTAATTATTATAAACTTACACAATCTACATTCAGGTGGCCCTTACCGTTCAAGTCCTATGTTGGATTGGACAAGCAATTGGTCATGGCATCTTCGAGGTAGTTATTTGTTTAAAATTCAATAATTAATCGTATATCCTTTTCTATGAACAAAAAGTATGAATTTATCTTGTTTTAAGTTTGCTATTGTTATTTATTTTGTAGAAACGAGCACCAGCGTTTCAAACAAGATTTTATGAAGCCGCTATAACGGCTCCTTTCTTTGGGCTGCTTGAGGTGAGATTAATCATTACTCAAGTGTATATCGTGAGTTAATTTGTGTAATTTTCCTGTTATCTATATATCTTGACTAATTAATTTCAGGTTCTTCATATGTTTTTGGGCTACGAACCGTATCCTGGATTTCTTGATACCATAAAAGTGAAGGTTGACGCTGAGATAAAAGAATGGAAAGAGAGTAAACAGAAGAAGGTTGCTTAGTGTTTATTTCACTTTTAATGGTTACGAAAAGAAAATTTTGCTTGTGTGTGCAAAATATATGTAACTTATGTGATATTTACAGGGCTTTGCTCTGAAAAACTTAAGTTATATTTGTACACTGTATGCTCGGCAATAATAAAGTATTTCCATTGTTCTATTATTTAGTTACTGAAGTCCACAATAACCAAAAAGTAAATATTGATCTGACAATTAGTGGAAACCATTATTGTAGTGCAAATTAAAGATTCATATTAGCCGTTGAATTGGATAATGGATGTACGTATCATACAGTATGATATTATATTTCTCGCTTTATCCCGTATATATGCACAATTTCTATGAAGTTGAACTCAATTAAATCTTAATGGCGCTAGTTCATGAGCATATTGAATGTTAAAAAGTTAGGTTCTAATTCGACTCATTTATTAAATAAACTTAATATTTAGATCGAATTCAGCAATTATAATAATTTTTATTCAAATATTTAAATAACGGAAATAAAAAATCTTGTTAAAACTAAAATATAGCCCCCACTCTAAAGAACTTTTTGTAATTTGGAACCGTCATTGAAGAGACCCACCACCTGCCTGCAGTGGTGCAGGTTTGGGATAAAACGAACTGCAGTTATCTGCGAATAGTTCGATTAAAGACCCACACTGACCATTGAACTTAAAGTCTCACTTTGTTGGCCAACTAATAGGAAAATTAGCGATTAATTCGTACACTCAAATTTTATTTTAAAATTGATGGTTAAATTGTAACATTAATTTTGTCACTAAATATTCAATAATGAATAAATTAGTACATGGATGGGCATGGTTTCATAACCAAATTGAATTATTTCGAACCAAACCGAATTTGGTGGAATAATTTTTGAAATTTAGTAATCAGATCAGTTTGTGAGCACTACACCATTTGGACAAAATGCCCTTAGGGCATCACACCTCAAAAATGTGCTGCCATAAGTACGGTTAAGGCATCACACTTTAGATGTGTTGCCATAAGTGTGGTTATGGCAGCACACTTCAAATGCACTGCCCTAAAAGTCAACAAGTTGACCCCTTAGTCAATGCCCTTTGACCTCGCATTTTGGACTTCAAATACACTCCGATTTTGATTTCGTGATGGTGTTGTGAAAGCCTATTACATGAAGATCATATCCGTACAGTTGGATCATAAAGTGAACAAGTTGACTTCTTGGTCAATGCCTTTTGACCTCACATTTCTAACCTCAAACGGAGTCCGATATTTTTTCGGACCAAATTTGGCTAGAAATGGGTATTTTCAACACTTTTAGACGATCAAAATGAGATATGTTTGGCCCCGAAGGTTCCGCACTTTCTCAAGTTATACAAAAAGCTTGCGGCGAATAATGAGTTTGTGGTAAGCTCTCTTTTTCTCTATTTCAATTACAATTTTCTCAATTTCGTAATTTTTTTACTAATCTATGTTTTTTTAAATGTCCAGAAAACTGTGCGTATGAGGTACAACGAGTATCGGGATTCCCAATTGAATGATCCCGAAATCCTTAAACCGAAGGCAACGACGGATGTCAAGCAGGCTTGTTGATGGATGAGGCGTACTATGAGGTGCATGGGAAAGAGCCGACAAGAACCTACACGTAGGGGTTCGGGCGTGCCGATCGGCGGGAACCGAAAGACCGTAAGAATGCCAAGTGCAAGTCCCGACCGTTTGACGACTCGAGCGCTCATGAGCTAGCACGGTTGAAGACCTGCTTATTCGAAGACCAAGAAGAAATATTGGAGCTCTCACAAGTTGTCTCCTCGCTCGGGCACCCGGTGGATCCTCCTTCCTCTTTACAAGCAAACTAATTTGGTAGTGTCGAACATTCTCTATATTTGGTGATGTCGACTGTTTTCTATTTTGGTTATGTCGAACGTTTTCTATATTTAGTTCTGTCGAACATTTTCTATATATTAATGCAATTTAATTTCCTAATTTATTTTTAAAAAATGAGGGTTTCGGTTCAATCTAGCCGAAACCCTAATTTTTTTTACATAGAAATTGCCATTAAGGCATCGCACATACCTTAGTGCTGCTTTAACTGTGGCAGCACGCTTTAACAATGTGATGCTTTAACTATGGCAGCAAATGTGGAAAGAGTGCTGCTTTAAATTAGGGCAGGACACATAATGCGTTGTCCTAACTTAATTCTGCGCATTACTGACAACACTATTAGGGCAGCACCGGCTGTGCTGCTAAAGACAGTGGCAGCGCATTTTGAAGCCTTTAGTAGCACGTTAAGTGCGTTGCTTTGGTGGGAAAAACTTGGTAGTAGAGAGAGCAGTTAATTTCAAACCGTTCGTTTCTGACCAATTAGAACAAGTTGATTCTGAGTCTTCCATTTAGACATGATCTATAGGATGAATCAGACGACTTGAGACGTGATTTATTGGCTAAAACCCAAAGTTTACAATCATAAAAAATAGTGACGAAAATTGAACGTTGTGATTTAAGTATTACAACTCAATAGATACATAAATTTTGTAATTTAAATATTACAACTCATTCATTTCCACATGCATAATGGATGGTTATGACTTTTGAGAATAAAAACCTAATAACATTTACTTGGTTCCCTCAAAATTAAAGTTAAAACTTGATCATACTGTGGTTTGACTCAGTTCTCAGTCAAAAAATACCCATTCCTCGGAATTAGTATTTTTAACCGATGTTCTTGAAAAAATTCATTTTTGAAAAGGAAAGGACAAGACAGTAATTAAGCGAACAGTTGAGATTGTTGATTAAGAAGGTGACATTTATACATATAGAGGTTCGAGGTAGGTCCAATTCCATGTCGGATCAAAGAAACACCAGCTCGGTGTTGATGGTGCCATCTTGCTCGACACTAACGTGTCCTTCTTTCTCATTCCATGTCCGTTTCCTCCACATCTCCCTCTACTTAACACTCCCTAAACCCTTCCACACATCATCCCCAACCCCATCACTCTGTTTCTTGTCTCTGCTTCTACAATGGAGAGAGTCACCGTCGTCAAGAACTTCAACGGCGCCTTGGCTCTCCATCCCCAAACCGCCCACCTGAGAAACAGGGACGGCGTGGCCTTCTCGTGCCGCCTCCGGCCGGAACCGCCGGAGGCGGAGGAGGATTCGGAGATTAGCATCTTCGATGCCAAGAAGTATTTTAATGATCCCAATCTTGATCAGAGTCAGAAAATTGTTGTGGGTAATAACAGAGTGTCTCCGGTGAGTCAATGCCGGGACGATTCGTCCGTCGGTGGCGGCGCCGGAGAGGGTAGTAGATTCTCCTCTGCTTCGTCGGAGATGGGTTATGGGAGGAATTACCGGACGCGGTCGTTTCACGCGACCCCGACGGCGTCGTCGGAAGCCAGCTGGAACAGCCAGACCGGGTTGCTGACGAACCCGACCGGAGCGGTTCAGGTGAAGCTGAGGAGCGGCGGCGATTCGGAGAAGAAGAGGGGATCGGCGGCGCGGTGGCTGTTGGGGAGGAAGTGTCCCTGCGCCGGCAAGAAGTCGGTTCAGGTCGATTGCTTCGAACCCAAAACCCCCAATCGGGTCCAGAGCTCGATCTCTGTTCCCATCCCCAATTCGAACAAACCCAGATCGAAATTGGAGGACAATGAACAATCGGAGCCAGAGACGGTCTCAATTTCACAATCGATGAACAGTCGGTTCTCCTCCGGTTCGGAATCTCACGCCGAGCGAGTCTCGGCGCCGGCGGCGACCGGGTTCACGTTCCCGATCTTGGGGCCGGCGAAATTGAGTTCTGTACCGGACCCTCCTCGCGACTCGGTCGAGTCCCTGGAGGTGTTTCGGCTGTCGAATCAGCGCCAGACCTTCACGTTCCCGACGAGCCCCAAATCGCGAGCGGTGGAGGACGACATGGCCAGCGACGCCAGCTCGGACTTGTTCGAGATCGAGACTTCGCAACCCAAAACCACGGCAACACCAAAATCCCCAATGCCGTGTCCCCGCCGCGAGTCTTTGGACGAGGCGGCGAGCTTCAACGCCAGGCGGTTAGTCGGCGGAGGAGGGGGCTTGTATAGTCGGCGCAGCCTGGACGAGGGTGCGCCGACGGAGTGCTACGAGCCGAGCGAGGCGAGCATAGACTGGAGCGTGACGACGGCCGAGGGGTTCGAGCGGGGGAGCGTGGCCAGCTACTCCCTGGCGGCGGCGGAGCTGGAAGAGTCGGTGTTCGACAGAGTCGGCGGAGGGAAGAAGAGGGGAAATGGGTTGTTGAGTTGTCGGTGCGAGAAGGCGGTGAGCGTGGGCCCGCACCCGCACCCGGTGCAGGGGCAAGTGGTCGGTAGGGTCGCCGGAGGAATTGGGCACAGGAAGCCGCCGTTGGGGAGCTCGGGATCAACGCGCTTGTCACTTGCTTTTGCTACATGACTGTGGCTGGGGATTCACTACTACTGCACTTGTGTAGTTTTGTGTTTGTTTTGCACTTCCCTATTCCTCTATATTTACTGCTGATTCAGTCAAATTTCTGGGAAAAAATAACTGATGGGTCGTTATTCAGAATGACCTACTTCAAAATCTAAGGACATTGATATAGTATCAAGTTACTTATGGACCTGACCTTATCTGTATCATACCCTTTGATTGGTATTAAGGGTGTGCACGGGCTGGGGCTGCAAAAAAAAAAAAGATTTTAAAATGCTATTTGGCTAAAATTCTGATTTGTAGACTTGAATTACTTTTCCATTTTTAGACTTCAAAACTAGATTTTTATTTAAGGGCATTTTCGTTTTTTTATTTTTAAAACTAACATTTTCTATAAAAAAAAATTGAACATGTGAAAATTTTATGAAACTTGTCTGTAATTGAATGACCCAAATCTTAATAAGGTATAGCTATGTGAAAATTTTATATAATTGAGTGTTTTTCTCTATACTTTTCCCTTAAATCTAAGCTAAGGGCCAAACAAAGGTAACGAAGAAAAAGGAGATGTACAAACAAATGGGTTTTTTCGGTTTTCAAACCAAAAAGACTCGCCTAAATTATTTTTATATAATAAACGAATTAATGGCAATATTGTAATAATCCTCAACTTTTTCGATTAATCTCATATTAGTACATATTAATCCTCCGTAATTATCGATTAATTTTTTAATCCAACTTCTTTTTTGATTAATTCCCAGAAGATACGCTCGACCGACTAGCACTTAATATTTTTTTACAGCACTGCTTAAAGCTGAATTTTTCTTTATTGTGATTCCATTTTCTTGCCATTGTATCGTTTTCTTCATGAACTTCCTCTTCTCTGATCTTCTTAATCACATATGTATTCTCTATATGTGATGTATGACTGGTCCCAGAGAAGCACAAGACAAATTAGGTTTAGTGTGTCTCCAGAGGTAGGTTGGTGTAGACTTGAAGGTTGGGGTTTGTAGTTGGAGTTGGGATAGATTTGAGTTGGGGGTGGGTTGGGTTGGGCTTTAAGGTTGGGGTTCCGGTTGGGCTATGATTGAGATTGGGTAGAAAATGTTATTGAGCTGTTTTTTCATCGACGTATTATTGAGGTGTGTTTTCGGGTGTATGCGGGTGACTAGTGGATTATAGTTTAAAATCTGCAACCCACCTATTTTTATGTAGTTTAAAAATATTTTACCAATCAACCGACTTGTAACTAGGGATGGAAAAAAAATAGAACGCCAAGGATATCTGATACACCCGCCCCAACATAACGGGGAACCTCAAAAAAATCAAGAACAGATCGGGTTCAGGTATTTAAGGGGTACTAAGTAGGTCTGGGGTGGGTGCGGGGAAATTTATCCCCGAGTTGTCCCACATCCTATACAATTTAAATTAATAGTTCTATAAATAATTTCTCATTCTAACTAAATCTAACTCTACCAAAATGCGTCTCAACCCAAAATCCACGATACTCGCAGTGCACATTAGCACATTCTCTCTTTCTTACACACAACCCCAACGCCAACTTTGACGTAGCGCAACCGACTACCTCCTCATCCTCTTTTCGCTGCCTCGTTGTCTGACTTTGCAACACTATTTGTGCCTTACTGAAACTCGACCTCGAGCTCCTTCTATCAGCGAGTTCTTCCAGGTCTGGTTTTTGTGCTTCTCCCTCTTCTAGGTCGGGTTTCGAGTTTTGGGGAATGCCAATACCCAACACTTTGAACGGTTATTTGAGCGTGGCGAGTGCCCGCAGAGAATGAGTAGGCTGGGTTCGATTTTGGCGAAACCTGCACCAAAACCACCTCATTATCATTTCTACTTATAACCTTCGAGTGACTCTCAAACATATGACATGTCGGGCGGGTATCTATGTCATTTGAGTACTTCTAATTGCTATAGTTATGATGTATGTTTTCAAACACCAAAAAAATTACATTATACATATATAATGATTAACAGGGTTGGTGGTTACCAATTGAGCTTTGGCGTAGTAGTCTAAGTGCTCGTTCTTTGGCGTCAAGCCATAATTCGATGCTCAACAATTTTTTTTTTTTTTTTTGTTTAAGAATAATTGAAGAAA
>JAYMTP010005284.1:0-13608 GCA_036897365.1 Geranium brycei
GGATCTGGGCCTGGAAAGTCAAAGAGACGACGACGGATTGCCCTTGTGTTTCCTTTCCCTCAACCTCTCATCTCTCCGACAGAGTGTTGCGATCTCTCTCTGTCCCAAGCTCGGAGTCGAAAAATGTGAGCTAATCACAGTCTCAGGAGCAATTTGAATACGGTAATGGTTCGCAACAAGTGGAGAAAATGGAAAGGGGCTTGATTTTGAAGAAAATTGTTTTTGTGCCACTTGCTTATTGTTATTGGTGCTGCGCGCCACTGAACATGGCGTCTCTGTTTGCAGGGGCCACTGACCAACTATTCATCAATTTTCACCAAATTATAAATTGGAGGGTTGAGCGAAGATGCGCATACATATCGGGACAAGACCTCTCCTCTCTCTTTCCTCATAAATCAGCGAATCCGAGGGCGACGACTCCAAGGGACGCGGCTGAGAACCGTTCGACGACGGCGAGACCACCTCCGTCTGTTCCATCGCCGAATCGATTCACTCCCACTTGCCTAGACTCGATTAGTGGTCGGAGGAGAGCCTCCTCGCGTTCGCCTCAGATCGGTTTTGTCTTGAGCAGCTCTTGGATCTCTGAGATCGACTTGGTTTTGGATCTTAGAAGAAAGACTATTATGTTTCTGGAAAAATGAAATTTTCTGTATTATATCTTGATTTTGGATCTATGAGATTGACTTGGTTTTGTATTAAATTTCTGTATTATGTCTTATGGCCAAATCCACCGAAATTTTATGGCCAAATGAATAATCAGTGGCTGATTAGAACGGAAAGGAGAAGAAGATGGAAAAGGAAAAAAGGAGGAATGAGAATAAGAAAGACAAAGGTTGAAGGTGAGGGCAATATGGTCTTTTCGTCAGTTTTTAAAAATATTTTTATTTGTTTTTATGAAAAGACAAATGTACTCTTAATCCATTAGTTTAATTTGTTGTTCAAGTGAGGGTTAAATGGTCATTTAACATTTCATCAAATTGTTATATAATTTGGGAATTATATAACGAGGACATTTTAGACTTTTTACAAACCACATCCGTTAGATTTTGACAGAATCTACTTTAACTGTAACTAAAATATTGTTGGGGTACCTAGAAATTTTTTTTAAAACCTAGGTGTAGTGATGTTAGAATGAGGTTTGAACGAGTATAGTGATATGTAATTATCCCTAGTAAAAATGGAGCAAAACCATCCGCAAGCCTAAAACCTACATTTAGAGTGCGCAGGATAACACCCCTACGCCCCCATGCGCATCTAAGCTTCCGCCATTGGAGATGGAGTTAAGGTGAGTTGGAGTGTAGGGTTGTGTAAATGATCTAGCTCAAAATTCATACAAAAGTCCATTCTAGTTTCACTCATGATGTATCAGAAATATATATACGTTCTGTGAATTTGCGTGGTTATAATTCATAGAAAAGCACGATAAATCATGTAATTGGCATTTAAGCTTTGTAAAACTAGATCGCTCCACAACTAAAATGTCAACATTGTTAGTTGGTTTTGTTAACTTTGTATATAAAACTCTTTATTTCATATTGTTTTCCGAGTACATTTACTTAAACGCGTGAGACTTATTTTCCATTTACTGCTCGTGTACGCATATGCCTTTTACTTCAACATTTCCCATCACATCACAGAAGAATTGAACTTTTATATATAAGCCGGATTCCACAAGAGGAGTAGGCATGAGTAACCCACAAACATAGACCCAAATCAACTTGCCCTCGTACAAAATGTAGCTACTTCATATCTTAATTTATCCAAGCTTAAAAGACCCAAAAAATTATTGCAGGTACACACCTTTATGCATTTGATCATATATCCCTTTCCATGATTCATTTGACATTATAGTCCAAGGTTTTTATCACTGTATGTCAATTATTTGAAGGGCACGAGTTTGTTGGTTTCATTAAGAATAAACAGTTATGTCAATCTACATTCTATTCTATGTTTCAAGTGATGCTAGCTGTGAACAAACTGTTATGGAATTTCTTTTAAATCTTAATTTGTATGGAGATAGCGTTTAAGGATGTGAGTTTGTATACGAGATGCGCGCAAATGGACAGAACAATTTTTCTAGTAGGAAATAAATTTGGCCAATTTGATTTCCCTTGATGAATTTTGTGACAAAATAATCATATATTTACTCAGTAAATCGTACAAACATAAGTTACAGCGTGAAATAAGAGAATGGGTTTTTTGTTGTTGCTTTCTTAGCCTTATTATTTGATATGAAGGTGGCTTATCTTATTCAGTTCAATCTGTTGTAATAAAAAATATTGCCTGCCTCAGTTTTGAGTCACTCATGTTTGCAGATTATAAGTTGAGGGACGGCACAAAGAGGACCCAACCCACATCCACAAACGAGGCGTTGCGAAGCAACATCACATTCATGTTCACAATGTCCTCCTCATTAGAAGACAGCAGAGTAGCAATATCCGACAAGGTATCATGCTCCTCAACCGTGTACGTTACCACATTCTTGAACTTATTTCCAGCGCACCCGCATAGTAGATGTATTGGAACTTCCTCCCCTTCTATAAAAGGCCCCTGCTCGTCTCCAACCGGCCAAACCTGGCCACTGTAAATTTTGTCGGACACTTCAAAAAACGTGTCATTAGGCTGCACTTTGTACTTAGCGTCGTAGAAGTACCCAACGGTGCCATTCACATCTTGGCAGGAGCAAGGTACGGTAATGAGGTAGTCCTGGTTGCTCCCCCGGGTTGTGGCATTGACTTGCGATGCATTAACGTTGTAGAAGGAGGCGATTTGTGATTTTTGTAGATTGCTAGCTGCATTGTTGCTGTGGTACAGTACGGCGTCACATTGCGGGCTGCTGATTCCACAACTGAATGGGTACATGTTCGAAGGAGAGGCCGCGACGATTGCAAATAATAGAGCAGTCAACAAAGGCACCAAATGTGGGAGCAGAATGCCGGAAGCCATAGCTTGTGAATTGGTAAGTATATTGGTTATGTTATGTATGTATAGTATATATATAAATAGAAATGATTTTGTTGTTAACAAAGTTTAGGTAATGGTTCGATTTCATTGTTGGTCGTCGATGGTTACAAGAGCCTTCCCTTTGTACATGAATATACATGACATAAATAAGTCAGCTAGTTTATGAAACAATGTTGATGATGATGAAATATATAATAAGCTTGATTTTTGTATAGCAGTCTTGAATGCAGCGTTTATGATAAAAATAAGCGAAGAGGGATGCGTGACAGCTAAAGATGAGCAAGAAAGCAAGGTGGCGTGTTATGGGGATTCTGTGCCGTCCTCATGCTCATCCTCTCGGTGACAGTGATGACACCCAAGGATAGATGATTCATTTTCATCAATTTTGATGGTACGCACCATACATCACTATGATCCTTTTTGTTTTAGGCTTTTAGTTTGGATTGGCAAGGCAGTACATTGTACATGTACACCCAGAGGATATGGGTCGGGATGAGATATAATCGTCTTGCTCTTAACAGAGAATTTTGAACCAATCATGCATGATATTTAAGAATGTTACTATACTGGTAATGAGAAGAAAGAGTGCGGTTACTTGTTGTCTTGTTCCTCTATGTTGTCACTCATATGTTATTAATATACATTGATCCCCAACACAAGTCATGAACTGTACCACATTGTACCTTCACGTCTTCCTATATCACTAGCCAAGCTGTCATGGTTTCACGAGTGTAGAGTCTTAGTTTCGTGTGTCAATTTTCTTCTCTATGGATGAGGTTGAAACTTGAACAAAAAGGTGAGCAACTTGGCAGATAGTCACTATACATTGTTCTCAATTCATAAAGTCCAAAAATAAAAAGACCAAATGTGTTCCATATTTGGGCATGTTTCCCAACTCAGAGCATGGGTATGGTTCACACTCACACTGCATGTAAATCTGAAGACCCACCTTACGGAGAAGAAGCCTACTTTTGATATTTACTCTCATTTTAAGAGAGACTCAATAGATATTAAGAAAGAAAGTTTAAACATAAGTTAGAATAAGAAAATAAAAGTAAGATGAATACTGCAGCAAGACTCGAACCCATATTTACATACAATGAAATATACCATTTTTTAGACTTGTGACTATTAAATCCAGTTTTCTTTACAAATGATATGCTATCAAAGTTTGGTTGAACCGAAACGTGGAAAAGTAGCAAAAGAGATCAACACCCTAGTGATAGCTGCATCACCACTATATGTTGGAGATTTCGAAAAGAAAAAAAACAAAGTTGCATTATCACACGTGGCCATTTCAGGTGAAGCCAAGTAGTACTAGTGACAGTCCGGTGAAAGGGTGATTTAGTAAATAAGTGCGAAAGACAAGGATGATCAAGTAAAATAGGCCCAGAAGGAAACGGCTATATGTAGAAGCGGCGCTTGTAGTTCATTCTAGACACCGCACATGCACACAACACTCTATCAGGATCAACACAGCCTCTTGTTCTGCTATAGGTTCAATGGCTTCAAAAAGATTGCTTCTTCTCGGAGCAGTACTAATCTTCTTGTGCATGACTCAGGTTTCATCAGATGTAGACAGTGAAGACCACCAGTTCCAGACCCATGTGGTGAAGGCTCCAGCTAACAGAAAGCTCTTACCTTTAGTGGGTATGTTCTTCAATTTCTTCTGCTTTGGCTTTGGTTTTGGATTGAGGAGGTTAATTGACCCATAATTTGTTCAAGTAATATTCTTGTGCATGCTCATTGTTACATGTGTTGAGGTATACATGATCTATAAATGTTAAAGTCACACTCACTTCAAAAGACAACATAAGATAACATAGGCTGATTGGATATATCTTTGACTTCATATGTTTTGATTGATTTGAATATTATTTACATAATAACTTAAAACCTCAGACTGGTAAGTGGAGGTCCGGACTGTTATTTAAACTTGTTAACGGATTCACATTATTTAGACGAGACACTCTAACACAGATGACATGTATGTATACACACAGATTGTGGAGGGTTGTGCAGGGCAAGGTGCAGCTTGCACTCAAGGCCAAACCTGTGCAAGAGGGCATGTGGAACATGTTGCATGAGGTGCAAGTGTGTGCCACCTGGCACTGCTGGCAACAGAGAGCTCTGTGGTTCCTGCTACACTGACATGACCACCCATGGCAATAGGACCAAGTGCCCTTAATCAGTGAACTCTCTTTTCTCTTGTATTATAAGTAGTAGTTGTTGTAGTATATGAACTATGAGCACAGTCTCTTTCTCTTATGAATCAATAAAAGGGCGTCCCATAACCATACCAAATGTCTCTTAGTTATTTATCTTATCCTCTTGAATGGGTTGTGGCCCATTGGGCTCAGGACAGAAACATTGGGCTTTATTTGAAGCCCATTAAGGTGGACCACTCACCTTGCTTCAATTATTGTCACGTGAAATGTTTATGGTGTGAACATGGCCCAGGTTAAGGTCGGAGGGACCGAAACGTCAGCGATCGAACGGTCGGTCGGAGACAAAAGTACTGTCGGTTTCATTTTCCTATCATCGATAAGGTCAAGACCCACTCACAAACATTACGGCACTCCATTTGCTTGGCACTATCTTCCACTTTTCGATTCGGCCGGTGGTGTCTACTCTGACACTGCCACAACTCACGTTCAGCTAATAATTATTATTATATTTAGAATCTTAAAATACAATTTATACTTCTAAGAGAAAAACATTTTAGTACGTGATATATGTGTAACGCAATTCCACGGGAAGGTATTGTCATGTAATTTGCTAGTATGAAATAACAAAATTAATGATGTAAATATATTCATCAAATTCGACTAAATAAAAAGAGTAAATGAAAAGTGCAAATAAATCATTCATTCATTTAATTAATTTTTATTTTCTTATGTTATTATTTACTTGTTGGAATTAAAATATGGTTAAAATTATGCCCTAGTTAAAAATTCGCCGAAAAACTTGTCTTAAAATTTTTATTAGAATTTCTAAGATTCGAGTTTACGTTGAATTGTCATCTAGCTTATTCGTTATTTACGTTGAAGGTTGTCGTATAATTTGCTAGTATGAAATGTAAACAGAATTATAAATTAAGAAAATCAATTGTACCTTTTTGGAGGTGTCATCTGCTTGTTTCACCCATCCTATTTTGAGTTATTGAATTGTTCTGGGTTTGGAATGAGACTGAACAAGAGAATGAGAGACAAAGAGAAAATGTTTGATGATTGGGTTTGATTTCATTTTTTTAGTTCTTTTTATCTTTTTGTATGATAATTTTATCTAGATTCTCTTGGTTTTAGATAAAGAAAAAAAAAATGAGAAATCAGATATAACAAATGACGTTAATAATAAAACCAGATCATTAAAAGAAAGAGTTAATGGTATTTTCAATATTTGATATTTTGTAATAAAAAAGTCATCTAAAATTTTACAGAGTTAAATTAATTTATAGAAAAATTAAATTGATAGTTAGGCAAGCTCATATTTCTTTTAATGAAGTGTAATTAATTGTAAAACATATTATAATACATAGAGTAATGTGTAATTATCTCTACTATTTATATGATATAATCTCTTTGTATGAATATTGTAAGCAAAATTTATAAAATTTAGTAGAATTCGATCACTGTGAGTTTATCTTGGATCACGATGAGCTAATTAGTGAGAGTAAGAATGAGCTAAATAGATGTCACTAATGAGATTAAAGTAGAAAAATCTCAAAATCTAAACCTAGTTTAGTTGGGTTATCCACACACTCCATGTATTTGTGTAACTAGAAGTGTAATTATAAGCTACAAGTATAAAGTGGTCGTAGAATTAATGAGGGGTAGGTAATAAGAAAGTGAGGCTTGATATGGATGATGACTTTGTCGACGAGCCATACGTTGTTATTGCCCGATAGATGACGTCATTTGTAATGTCGTCACGAGGGTTGGCATCATCTACACGTAATTTAACGAGATTAAATTATTGTTAACGTGATTGATGGACATTGACCAAACAAACTACACCCATATTAAATTCTAACAAATTAATTATATTTTAAATTACAACTTTTTCTATTAATAAATTAATTAATCTTACACGTTAGAGATATATAATTCATACACAATATGATATTGGAGCTTCAAATTCTACCCAATAGTTATAAACCATAACTTAAAGTCATGACGTGAGAGAAATGGTGATTTAATCTTCTGACCTAATCTCACACATAGAATTTTATTCTAAGTTCTATTCTAAGTTCTATTCTAACTCATTATATCATAACTTAAAGTCATGACGTGAGAGAAATGGTGATTTAATCTTCTGACCTAATCTCACACATAGAATTTTATTCTAAGTTCTATTCTAACTCATTATATTCTCTTGTTTTTAATTGATTTCTTAATTATATGAAACCAAATATATCCTAGTCTAACAAATTTTTTTATTATATACCCGATCTAGTATATCGTATGAAACAAAATACATTTATTTTATAAATATAACATATACTGACATCGTTTTGAGCATCGCTTTGTGACTTTTTGATGCCAATTTATAACTTTTTCTAACTTTAATATCTAACTTTTTAACTAAAGTTTGCTATGTATGTAACCTTGCATCATTTTTTGGACGGATTTTCTCTCTTCTAGAAACTTTTTCAACGAAACGGGGGAGAGGCAAATGCCATGTGTGCGTGTGGTATTTACTAAAATATTCAAGTTAGCTTTAACTACATAAGATTATTATTACCATTTACAAGACGTATAATCTCAGACTGGTATGTAATGAAATAAATAATTTATATCTAATTACATATATCATTATATATTTAGTGTAAAATTTTGATAAATGAGAATTTCTTCATCTTATTGAATGAACGGTGGGAAGGAACAAAAGTATTTTTTAAAAAGATGGAAAAATTTATAGATAAATACCTACTTGAGTTACACAAAAGTAAACTCTTACCTAACGAATGTTTGTCAATATTATTAATTAATTAAGATGACCCACCTTATAACACCCACTTTCTCGGGCGTGTTATATGTACCTGACCAATATTTGATTAAAGTAATAATCCAACAACATGACAAAACCATTATCGCCATGAATTTTTTTGTGTCTGTACATATCATATTACAAATAAACTCGACTTGCACGTGTTGACAATCTAACATGTTAATAAAACAATAATATACTTTAATCTCAAATTAATGAGTTTTAAAAATGTTTTTGTCATCCATCAACATCCATACTCATGAACGTGAGTCACTGACAATACTGTTACCTTTTTTATGGTCGCAGGGACCAATTGTTAGTGATGAACCGGAGCGTCGGTCGGAGAATCAGTCCGAGTTGTTGGTTGTCCTTTGGAGAAACATCCTTAATTCGTTTTACACGATTAAAATAACAAAACCCACCTGTGTTCTCTGACAGCCACTAGATGTTTTTCCTTTTATTCGGCAATAAGTGAACTCCACTTTTCAGTTAACCAGGGGTTGTCTATGACAGTGACGTGTATGATTGCCATAACACAAACCACAACTCGCGTTTAGCTTATGAAAATCACTGTTACGCACATGTGTAGGATAGGATGTGGTCACTCCGTTCACATTTAATAATTTTAGGGTAAGTGTTCTAAAAAAAAAAACATGTAACTAAATATAAGTACCTTTTTTTTTGTAGATCACTCCAAATTTCATTTTCATACCATTCGTAATTTATGGCCGCCCATTGCGAAAAATGTTTACACCATCATTCGAGGGACATTTAGCAAAAAAAGAGATGGTTTTGTAGTTTTTTCCCTTTGTCGGAGCTCTGTTGCCGCCTGAAGTGCGGCCGCCACTGGAAGGTGCGGCTCCGGTGGCACAGGCGTTTGGGAGGGTACCGCCCGTGAAATAGCTTTCCTAAATATATTCGCCCAATCCAACCTTGTTGTCGGACCAACCCACCCGTGAGCGGTGGAAATTTTTTTAATTTATTTTAAATGTAAAATAAATAAAATATTCTTTGATATCTTTTAAAGTTTTGAATTATTGTTATTATGTTTTTGTCCCCTCTGAATTCATTTGTCTTCGCTCTTAGACTTTAGGGCTAGCAAAGAGTTTAAGAGTTGAAAATCATTATTAATCGGCTTGGATAAGCCTATCTAAATATTGACATTTTTTTTATAAATATGGAGGATTTTCAAAATTGAGGAGTTATGACTTGCTTGAGTTCTAACAATTTTAGACTTTTGACTTGAGTTTTGAGTAAATAATGGCGAGATGATGAGATCTCGTGTATTGATATTTAATGACAAATGAAAAAAATTATAGTTGTGAAAGAAATGTATGAAGGAGATTTTTACTGATGTACTAAGGATCTGCGATTATCATATTGATCGCAGGGTTGATCGACGAAACTGGTCTATTGCATTATGCAGAGTTTTTACGGGGTTTTTCCATCCGTATGAGTTGGAGGTCGTGGCCCTGCATGATGTTAGTGGGTTCGAGTTGATTGGTCTCCGAGAATATCATAGAGTTATGTTTAAACCATTCTGCAGCGGGATCACGGGATTTCCATTCGTATGAGGTGTGACTCTGCATGATGTTAAACGGGCCGAGTTGAACATCTTTTGAGCTACCATTAGCAAAAGTCGTTTGTGTAATTCCGTGACTCATAATTTAGTCATGTATGCTTTAACTAACAGTAATTGTGATCATGGTGCAAGGTCTGTCCCACCATCTGTTGCTTCGGTTGTCCGGTTTAATATCGGGTTAATTGCTTAATAATATACGCATTTTTTCCTAAAATAAAACATAAATCATAAGAATTGGCAGAGAATATTATATTCTTGACAAATTAGTAAATTATGCCATTTTAGTAATTAGTATATAGAGTCATTTCAGTAGGAAAAAAACAGTTCTTTTCATTTTGCACTTACACAGCAACAGGTGAATAAAACGTGGAAGCGTTATCTTTTAATTGTGCAATCCAATGCCGCATTTACGTGTATAAATTAATAGAGCTGGCTCTGCTCTCTGTAGAGTAAACAACCCAAGAAAACCAAAAAATGGGTAAAGAGAAAGGTTCAAGAGGACATGTGATAGTGGTCCCGTACCCAAGCCAAGGCCACATCAACCCTCTCCTCCAGTTCGCCAAGCGCTTGGCCTCCAAAGGCGTCAAAGCCACTCTCGCCACCACCCACTACACTCTCTCCTCCGTCTCCGCCCCCTCCGTCGACGTCCGCCCCATCTCCGACGGCTTCGACGAGGCCGGCTTCGCCCAGGCCGCCGGCGACACCGCCCTCTACCTCCGCTCCTTCGAGACCAACGGCTCCAGGACGCTCGCGCAGCTGATCCGGAGCTTCGAGAGCTCCGGCTCGCCCGTGAGCTGCGTGGTCTACGACTCGTTCCTCCCCTGGGCGCTCGACGTGGCCGGGGAATGCGGGGTCTATGGAGCGCCGTTTTTTACGAACTCGGCGGCGGTGTGCAGCGTATTCTGTAGGATACATCTCGGGGAGGTTGCGCTGCCGGTGAAGGCGGAGGACACGCCTCTGATGTTGCCTGGCTTGCCGCCGCTGGAGTTCCCTGATTTGCCGTATTTTCTGAAGCTGCCGGAGAGCTATCCGGCTTACTTGGCTATGAAGCTGAGTCAGTTTCGTAACTTGGACAGGGCGGATTGGGTATTCGCCAATACCTTTGAAGGAATAGAAGCACAGGTACATCAATGCTTATAACTTTAAACTCTTAGACGTGGATCAGTTCACCCGCTTAAATAATAGTTCAAATATTTACTTATAAGTTTGAACTTTTAGATGAGTTGACTTCTAATATATTTAATTATTAAGTTTTTATATATTAAAAGCAAAGATAGTGTAATATGGGAAAAAAATACGAGTACGACCAAAAACCGATGTAACATCAGTAATTGAGTAAATTTCTCGAGGAGCTCATGCCTTATTGAGAGTATTAATATAATAAATGGTCATATTCTAATTATTGACATTTTATAGGCTGAATATAGAAGGCATTTGTCACTTAACTCAAAACTTTAAGTAATAATTAGTGTCTTGTATTGAAAAGACTTGTACTTAGCTCCACGTGAATAATTACATCATGTCCCGTTTATGCACAGTCTCACGTAATGTGAATTCGATTTATTTTGTAACTGTAAGTGCAGAATTATATAATGTCTCATTCATTTAGAGTCTCATGCAATGTAACGTAGATATGACCTTTATGCGTACGTGAGACTCTACTTGCGAGAGGGTGAGTTCAAGCTTTCATTTTTAACGGGGCGAAACTCTAACAGCAAAATCTTAACCATTTATTGTTTGTCGTGTCCAAAAAGGAAGCAAAGGGCATATCAGAGTTCTGGCCAGCAAAGCTGATAGGCCCAATGGTGCCATCAGCATACACAGACGGAAGGATCAAAGGGGACAAAGGGTACGGCGCGAGCCTGTGGAAGCCGCTCGGCCAAGAGTGCACCAACTGGCTCCAAACAAAACCACCCAACTCCGTCGTCTACGTCTCCTTCGGCAGCATGGTCACCCTCACGCCAAAACAGATCCAAGAGATCGCCTGGGGCCTAAACGACAGCGGATCCTACTTCCTCTGGGTACTCAGGGGAGCCAAGCACGAGACAGTACTCCCCGACGGGTTCTTGGAATCGACATCAGAGAAGGGGATGGTCGTGACGTGGTGCAACCAGCTGGAGATGCTGGCGCACGAGGCGGTGGGGTGCTTCGTGACGCACTGCGGGTGGAACTCGACGCTGGAGGGACTCAGCCTGGGGGTCCCCATGGTGGGGGTGCCCCAGTGGGCGGACCAGCTGACGGACGCCAAGTACGTGGAGGAGATATGGGAGGTGGGGGTGAGGGCAAAGGAGGATGGGGATGGGGTTGTGGGGAGAGGAGAGGTTGTGAGGTGCTTGAAGGAGGTGATGGAGGGAGACAGGAGTGAGGTGTTTAAGAGGAATGCTGGTAAGTGGAGGGAGGTGGCTAAGGAGGCTGTTAGTGAAGGAGGGAGCTCTGATAAGTGTATTGATGAGTTTGTGGAGCGGTTGATGTTTCCAGACAAGAACTTCAGTGTTAAATTATGATTAGTGATCTCTTTATGTTTGAATACTATTAATAAAACTGCACCAACCTATTTAGCGGGTGTCTTGGACTCTACAATGTCATTTTCTCAGTGTTCTACAAAACGCAAGGGCTAGTCGGGTGGAGGGATACTTTAAGAGTGTAATTGGGAATTAATGGGACAATGCGGGAATTTTTGGAACACTGAATTTCCTTGATCTTAACAGCACGTGACGATGACGTGCGTATGAGAATAGAGATAGATTACAACGGAGCATTCAATCATGTCTAAGATATAATTAACCATATGTGACATTAGCCGAAATAAAAATAGTGAAAAATCATGCACCATTCAATTATTTCAATACATTCTCTGAGGGAGCCAGGAGAATTAAGGCAGAACCACAGTGGTTCCTGAAAACCACAACCACTACTAGTGCTGTGCTTCTCTCACAACCAACAATGTGAATCTGCATTTATAATCTGAACCCAACATATAATTGGAGTCTCTTTCCTTCTCGTGGTGTCCCACGTCTAAGGATACGGGATCCCAATTTATTGTGTGTTTCATGAGGCGTGGTCCAAATCAATCTCTAGTGCCTTTGTGGGGGTGCGGTTAGAATTGGACATCACACAGAAACAAACAACATAGACTTGATCATTGCATGATTTGTGCTAAACAAAAGGAAGATACTATGATTTGTTACAACTCAGATTTTGTGCAAAAAGCTAAATTGCTGGATAATAGTCAGAACTCAGCATCTGAATGTGCATCAACAGACTTGTGAATGTTATGGTCAGAGACTCAGAGTGAAGAATACTAACTGCGATCCAGAAGCTCGTCTCTGTCAATAAAGCGCTCCAGCATCTCTTTCTCTTTCAGAACCAGACAATCCTCTCCCTTCCCAAACCAATCATAGCGTTGTTTGGCTACGTAGTCGTACACCATATCCCTAACTGGAGTTGGAACTATCACGAGAGTGCTCAAAGCAGAGTAAGGCAGTGGCAAGTATGACACAACCCTCAATGCAGCTGCAGAACCACATAAAATAATGATCAGACATTCAATTCCTCTGTCCACAAGAATAATAATGCCACAAGGGCTAAGGACATGTAAGTAATAACGAGCACATGTATCCAGAACCCAATCGTGCACTGATATGCGTTATAGTTGAATGCTTCCTATGAGATGGTAACAAAGGTATGTATTATAGAGGCTGCTGATAAAGGCAATTCCATTGCTTCAACTTGTCAAAACTGAAATGTGAATTCTTTAACAGATGGTATGTCACCAAAGCCAAGGAGCAGAAATGGAGGCGTTGCTTCAACATTGCTTCCCATTTTGGTAATACATAACAGCCACTACTTTTACATCTATTTATAGTAAGGATGCTACATATCTTCTTGTAGCCCATTACATAGTTTACCCCGGATGCAATCATAGAAGGGACAACAATGTTTGGAAAAGAAAGTTTCACAACTGTACTCTCAAAACACTTCTCTTTTGATTTCCTTTTGAAATTTTTAATTCTGTTAGACAAGATGTCGAGAACAATGTTGGAGCAATGTTCTCGACAATTCACACAATTATG
>JAYMTP010005285.1:0-13607 GCA_036897365.1 Geranium brycei
ATTTTTTGTTGATTTTGTTGTTTTCTCTGATCTCTTTAAAATTATGTATCTAAATCAATTTTAATTATTTCATATGGTACCGCGCATCGTGCGGTTTTTACAACCTAGTTTATTATTAAATGAAACATAATTTGAATGTTGATTGGGAACCATCCAATAAATTGTATAAGTTCTTAAGTTTGTATATAAAGGGTGATTTCCCATAGAGTTTATCTCTTATTTTCTTACTTAGTCTTCATTTGGAGGCGTTTATTTTCAAAATTGTGTCTTAACTTTTAACATATCTGAATCTATTTTGGGGTGGTCTTAAAGTATCTGCTTGACCTGCTTGATGGTGAAGCTGACCCTAAATACATGGTACTTTATATGCAAGGAGTATAGATGAATGAGCAGTGAGTTCCATAAGTTTATTTATATAGAAGCTGACATATTTATGTAAAGATAGTCTAACAAAGATATAAATATAAGAGGAAGTAGTTCCTACAAACTCTCCAACTAAGTTCATGTTAGGAAGTTAAGAGGACTAAATATTTTTATCAACATTCTCCTTCAAGTTAGGCAATTACTTAGTGAGGTTCAACTTCCAACAATTAGTCTTAAGTGATCACCAGTAAAAACATTTGAGACATGAAATGTACCCGGTTTAACTTATGGCAATGAAATTGGATTTGAAACGGTTCGTTTCCATGACTTATTTTGTTAGATTCGGTTCCAATACCTAGTTAGAACTAGTTAGTTATCGATCTTGAAATCATGCTCGATTTATAGGCCGAATTTAAGCCCGATTTATAACCGAAATATTAAATTTGCAATTATAAAAATACTAACGAAAATCGAACGTCAATGTTTAATTATTACAACCCAGTCAAAATATAAAGATTGCAAAGAAAATAACAATAAAATATAAATAATATACATGGGTAGACGAGAGGAAGACACATGGCGACGGGAACCGATCCAGTTCTTATTAATTGACTGACTGGCAATTATGAGTTTTGAGAACCAGAACCGAACCTCAAATTCAGAACTAAAATTGAACCATTAACCACGGTTTCAGTTTTTTGGTTTCGAGCCTGGTTTATCTTCCCTACCTGCAAAGCATCAAACTCTCTCTGCACAGCTGCAAGCATAAAGCCTGAGTAATGGTTTTAGGTTCAGTTCGACAAGAAACACAACATGCATTCCCTTAAAGGGACATTGCAAAACTGCAACTCATACAAATGTTTGGATCAAAAGTCCATTAGAATTGGTTGCTTCCAAGACAATGTGCAACCAAACAAGCACCAGTTCTCACTACCTAATCTCTACTTATAGATTCAAAGCAAAAATTGAGATAGTACAACGGATTCACATCTACCAAACCAAAATTTTACCCTACTTGTTTACAAGAAATCTGAAATTATCAGACAACAGAAGCAAAACAGTTTTCGATACAATTGAAGTTCTTCTCGGCCTGTCTTCCCCTGCCCGGAAGAGAACATCCGATCAGCCTCCTCGATCCCTTGTCGCCATTTGCACGGTGACATCATGCTACCGCCCGTCTAGGAAGAGGATCGCGCGAAAAAGAGACTTCCCGGATATTATCAACTGCAATATATTGCCAGCCTCTCAATACTTATGAACAGAGCAAAAATTAAAAATCCAAAAGTCAATTGAATATCAGAACGTTGAATACAAATAAACTGTTCCATAATAGTTTCCGCTCCATGTGAGGCACGGGTTTTAAAAAATGCTAGGCACTAGTCGGGCGGAGAGTGTCTTCTGGGAACTAATCGGGTTAGAGGATCAGTTGGGGATTTTTAGAACACATTGTGAGGCAAGCTTCAATTAAATGTAGGTTATAGCATTAACAACATTGAAAAGGCTATCCCGATACCTAAACCCTCATAATGAAATGAGAAACTACAAACCAAACATACCTTACAGCGAAATTATGGAATGGTTGGAATAGTTTGCGACGTCTATTCTACTTGTAAGGGGCAAATATAATTGATGAGTTGTGTCCGCCAAACCCAAACGAATTTGATAATGCCGCCTTGATGTTAATTCTTTCCTTTTCCGGGCCTACCAAGATATTTATGTCCTGATTTGACACATTGGAAGAACTAGATAGCGTGAGAAGTTTCCATGGCTACGGAATAAACCATGTTAATGTATAAAACACGAGAAGTAAACATACCACGCCCGAGTCTGGGCTATCCAAGTTGATATTTGGATGAATCCACCCCGTTCGTATTGCCTGTATGAGGAATGCAATAGAGTGGTCAAGAACTAAATAAAAGAGATTAAGAATAAGGGAAAATTACACATGTTTTAGACTTAACACCCCCCTAATTTTTTTGAGAGGTACCCTAACCATCTCAAATTACACAGCTAATTTTTCATTTTTTGGAAAGACAAAATTACCCCTCTTCGCCTATGAAATTTTCAAAGCATACCCCTCATTAACACTCAAATTCCATAAACATGTCATTTTGGACGCTGAATTGGGTTTGAAATGTAGTAATTTTGGAGAGAATTACATGTTTATGAAAATTTCAGTGTTAATGTGGAGTATAATTTTGATAGGGATGAGGGATAATTGTCTTTTGAAAAAAATGAAAAAGTTACTTGCGTTACCCCTCAAGACATCAGGGATATTAAATGTAAAACGTGTATACTTAAGGGGAGTTGTGTGTAATTTTCCTAAAAATATCAAATCGCTACATTTTGCATATGTTTTGGTGTACTAAATTTGTATGGTTTAGAACAAAATAAACGGGCCCTTTCAGTAGAAATAGAAATAAAATCTCCGTGAAAATTGCAGAAAAGAGTTATGATTCTGACAGTAAAAATAATGTATTTGTATCAATCAGCTACCTGCACTGTCGCCACAGCTTCCACAGCACCAGATGCTCCTAGTAGATGGCCAGTCATAGATTTTGTCGAGTTTACCCTTAGCTGCAAAAATGACAGATACTTTTAAGCATGGAGATATGATATTGTTAAAATTAGACGAAGAAAATAGATAGTGTGTTTAAGTGACCTCTGGATTCTGCCCAAAGCATTGCATGAGAGCTCGATACTCTTTCAGATCTCCCGATGGTGTGGATGTAGCATGAGCATTTATGTAATTTACATCTTCCTTTGATACTCCGGACTGAGCCAATGCTTTCTCAATGCAGAGAATAACACCAAGCCCTGTTTTCGGAGGAGTAAATAATGCGTATCAGTTGAAAGTTGAAACCCCTACGAATTTAGCATTTCATGCCCGCGAGTATATAATATATATGCTTAAGGTAATGTCGGTATAACACAACTCAGGTTGAGCATACTATTTATGTAGGCCACACATTTTCTTTTCAGCTTACAAGCAAAAAACCTATGCTAATAGTCAGTGTTCTAAAAAAACGCTAGGCGCTAGTCGGGCGGAGAGGGCCCTATGGGGACTAAACGGTTCTATTTAACTATTTATAACTAGGCTCCATAACAACGTCCAACATCCTAGTTATGTTCGGTCAAGCCATTTAATGAGAAGAAACTAGTAAGAAAAGAAAAGTGAGAGTGTCTATAAAGCATTTTACGGAATGGCACGTACCATCTGGGTGTGGCTCGGTCATATGATAAGCATCGCACGTGAAACTTCCGCCGAGAAATTCTGCATAGATATTTGCACCTCTCGCCTGCAAGAGAACGATTAGTCTATCGAATGAGTTACTCAAAGTGCAAGTGTAATGAGTCACTTAACACAATTTGACAAGCCCACTAAGGATATATGAAACATAAAACAATATGTATTAAGGTATGTGATAGCCCGTGAATCGTGATCTAATATATGATATGCTCCTTAATAGAATGAAGTGGCAAAAACATTGCTTCATACAAATCACACGGCATGATGTTGCTAACTTCAGTATACCTTAGCATGCTCTAATTCTTCCAAAAGAAGAACTCCGGCTCCTTCCCCCATAACAAATCCATCACGATTCTGTTCAATTAAAAAAAACAAAACTTCAATATGAATAATATACAGAAGCATAAAAAGGAACAAAACCAAGGCTACATCTGATTGCATGCCTTCAATAAAGACATTTGCATAGCTAAAAGAAGGAAGATAAAAAGAAAAGCACGAGAAATATTAATAACATTACACTATCCCAAGGGCGTGAAGCTTTGGTTGGATCGCTGTTCCGTTGTGAAAGAGCCCTGCCTGCCACAAAACCTCCCAAACCTGCACCAAAAGAAAATGCTACCTTTAGTATATATCAAGTTGATACATTTTTCTTCATCATCGAGAATTAAATAGCAATATCGCCAGCATGGGGATTGGAATCAGCGACCTCATGCTTATTACATGAGGTCTATTCCACTTCACCCATGGCCTTGAATTGATATCAAGTTGATAATATGTTCCCCACTACAAAAACTGATTCACGCTCAAGGAAATTACCAATAGGTATAATCACTGCATCTGAGCCACCACAAAGCATCACATCCTGCATTTTTTAACAGTTTCAGAATACAGTACACCAAATAAAATACTATATTTTGAAGTTCACTTCTGATGAATGGTTTCAAATATACAAATAGAGATGATGATAGTAATAGTAATGAAAATATACAAGCAAATAGATGAACTTGCTTTGCTTACAAACAATAACACAAAACACTCACAGCTTCTCCTCGAATGATATGGTTTGCTGCATTCATTATACAGAAGTTTCCAGTAGCACAAGCAGTAGATATTGAATAATTTGGTCCCATCCATCCCTGAAAAAGAAAAGTAAATTAGTCTAAAGTCCAATCCTCATTAGGGTGTATTGTTTATTACTCAACTGACCAGGTCCAGTGCAAGCATGGCAGAACCCATATTTGTCGTCGCAAACGGTACACAGAAGGGGTTCATTTTCCTGTAGGAGATCCTTAAGGCTTCAATTGCATCATTAAAAACCTGTTTAATTCAAAAATGTAAAGTGTGGGTAATAAGGATTGCATATTGAAATAGATTCATTCTCCTACATGCCAGTTCTTATGGATGGAAAATAATTTTTGAGAAAATTCGATTACATATCTACCTTTGAGCGGTTTCTATGTTAAAATTCAATATTGAGAACAAGAATCATTTTAATTCAAACCATTTATGTTTACTCATTATGTACATCAAAAGGAAAAGGCTTATATTTACCTTCATACCACCCATTGCTGAGCCAATCACGACACCACATCTAGTTTTATTTAATCCATTCATCACATCTGGTGTAATCCCGCCATCTTCCAGTGCTTTCTTGCCCGCTGTAAGCATGTAAAGCATGAATTTATCCATCCTCTTGGAAAGTTTTGGTGCAACCCATCCATCTGCTGAAAACGATTTGATCTCTCCAGCAATCCTCTGAAAGAGAATATGTTTAGTAGAATATCTATAAAAAAATAGAAGATGGGACTTGGAGATGATTTTACCGTTGGAAATTCCGCACAGTCAAAAGACTCGATCTCACTTATACCACTGACACCCTCGAGCAAGTTGTTGTAGAAGACATCCAGTTCATGACCAAGTGGAGTCACCACACCCATTCCAGTCACAACGACTCGCCTTTGCTTCGTCAGAGGTTTCTTTGTTCTGACTTCTTCTGCAGGTTGTGCAGCTACAGACATGGCTTGTCCTAAAACGTAAGCAACCATTTGCAGATCGTATTGTATGTCAGTATGTGGTTCCGTAGTTAAAAAAAGATAGATAAACGTGTAGACACGCTATCAAGTGACTAGTCCGATAACCAAAACAGCAACAGTGAGATCAATATTTTGGGAGCGGGGACATACAGACCTAGATAGTGTGAAGAGATGGCAAAGATCGAATGATGAACATTTGAGATCATTAAACTAAACAAACCCACTCAACTATGGACGGTAATGCACGCCCAAGAAAGAAGTGGAAACCCACCAAATAATAGTTGCTAATGCACGAACGAAAAATAAATAAAACTGAAAATTAAAAAAATCAGTCACTAAACTACCTCAATAAATAAATATTGCTTCATTGAATTAGAGTCCAGAATAATTGTAAAATAACTAAAGAGGTGTATCAAGTGATTGCCATCATAAGGTACACATCTTAACTCAGATCGATGACTACATCTATTAGTTACACTTACACAAGTTGTATAAATAGATCACCTAGTCTTTCTCGACATAAATATCAATTACAACTCAAATAAACATGAGGGGAAGTTTACAAAAAATAGTGGTAACCGGAGAGCACACGAAGGGAAAGCTTACAAAAAAATAGTGATTGTAATTACAATATTCTCCCAACCAATACCAACAAAGCAAAATCTTGAGTTCAAACCCTTATGCATGTTAAAAAAACATGAAAAAATTACAATACTCTCCCTTGATTCTTTTGTCGTTCATTTATGCAAGGACTTCAACTTCAACAAAGCCAGGTGGCTTCCTTTGGTTCACTTGGTGAGTCCCCAAATAATATAAGGTTTTCAGACAAGCACTGACTCTTGTTCATCTTCCCAACCAACCAAATAATAAATAAGCCAAAATCATTTCCCACATTATTTCTCAACGACACATACATGAGTAAGCCAAATCTAATAAACACGAACCAACATGCAGCAAAGCAGATTATTTTTCAAATGCATCAAATCTAAAATTGAAAACTAATTCTAAATGTTTAAACTATAACCCCTGCCAAACAAAATCAGGCCAAATCTCAAATTCGGTAAATTAACACTGTAAATCAAGTACCAGAGAGTGAGGCTCGATTCAAATGCCTTCCCCAGATTATCTTTCAATGACGCATGCATGAACAAGCCAAATCAAATAAACATGAGCAACATGCGCCAAAGCAAAATCATATTTCAAATGCATCAAATCTCGAAGTTAAAAAAATCTAAGAATTCCAAATCGAAAACTAATTCTAAATGTTTAAACTATAGCACCTACCAAACAAAATAAGCACCAAAGCTCAAATCAGGTAAATTAACACTGAAAATCAAGTGCCAGAGAAAGTGAGGCTCGATTCAAATGATTTTTCAATGACAAATACATGAATAAGCCAAATCAAACAAACATGACAAATAATCCCAAATTGAAAACAAAATCTAAATGTTTAAACAAAACCAGCGCCAAATCTCAAATCCTGTAAATCAACACTGAAAGTGAAAAATCAAGTACCAGAGAGTGACGCTCGATTCAAAAGCCTCCGACTCCGATTCACTCCCACACCCACACTCTTCGATCCAAGAACCGAGCAAAACCCATTTCTCGAGCTGCTGGGCTCAGAGGCCGAGCAAGAACTCAGAAACCCATTAACGCTCGAGAACCGAACCCTCCTCTTCGCGGCTCGGTCCGCGTCGCGGTTCGCGGACATGCAGGCGGCGACGAGCCAAGCGCACGGCGGAGATGCGACGGACGACTCCGCCATGGCGGACCAAGAAGCCGAAATCGAAGACCCAGATGCGAAATGGGCAGAGAGGATCGAAATCTTCACCAGAACGAGAGGTTCAAGAGCGATTCTTCGAGTGGAGAAGCCAATCGAGAGAGAGAGAGATAAAGAAGAAATGGGAGTGAGGAGGAGAGAGAGGGAGAGAGACGCGTGGTGGGTATTGAACCAGAGGTGGCATTAGGGTCCTCGCAGTCGCAGAATCGTTCGAGCGATGGAAAGGCCAAGTTATGGGCAATCTTGTACTCGCTCTGTGAACACAACGCCAAGTGCTCTCTCTCTCTCTCTGTATGGTGAAAGTGACTTGGGAAATATTTGGTCTCCCAAGAACAAAATATTAATTAATGCATTAAATATCATATATAAAACTTTATGTCTGAAAATAAAGTAGGAAAATACAAAATGGTTAGGGGTGTTCATTTCGATCTAGAACCGGATCGAAATGTATTTAAAAAAATTGAGAAGTATTGATGATAATTTGGTTTTGGTTATATATTTTAATGAACCAATTAATTACAGTTTGAGTACAATTCCAATAAGTAGGGATGCTCGAAAAGAAACAAATTGGTTCGATTTAAAATTGAACCAAATTAAAATTTCATCGATTTAGCTTTGATTTATAAAGAGAACTCGTTAAATTTGAACTAGACTGAAAATTGTGGATGTGTGGCTCGTTTTAAGTTATTGATCTTTATTAAATGAATCTAAAAACATTGGGCCAACAAAAAAATAAGGCAAATAATAAGTCAAAACGAGTCTAAAATGTGATAATTTGACGAAAATCGGTTCAGATAATATCCAACGAAAATCGGTAAGTTAAAACAATTTAAAATGTGAGATTTTCATGAAACTCAGTTCATAAAATCTTAATCGAACCAAATCCAAAACCGACTTTTCAAAACTGAACTAAATTCCATTTGTTTAGTTTCAAGTTTATTTTTTTAAAACCGAACCGACTCAAAACCAAACCGTAAACAACCCTACTTATAAGGCAAAATTTGTGGTTAATCGAGTAAAACTGAACCGGAGTTATTTGTAAACATAAAGCATAACTTTTGATTTAGAATGTGTGTTTATAGCTATGATCTATGACTTAATATTGCATTGATATTTGCATGGCTTTTATTTCATGATGTTTGACTCGAATTAAAACCCAAAACTATATAAAAACGAATAAATTGCATAATTAGTCTAAAATAAGGCTCAAATTACTAACTAAGCATATAAGTAAGGTTTATAAAACACGTCACATTATGATGAAATGCTTCTATTAATTATGGATTTGATTTGCTAATATTAAAAGCCAACTAATCTTATTCTTACCCAAACAATTCCAGTAATCGAACCGTAGTCATCCATAGATTTTGCCTTTTAAAAAATTGATGTATGTGTGGTAAGAGAGTTTTAGTAAAAATGTCTGCACTCTTAAAATTCGATGGAACATGAGGAAGCGTCAACACCCGAAAATCATATGCACCACGAATAAAGTGACAATCCACTCCCCCAATGTGTTTGATGCAATCATGATATACTTTATTAGTTGTTATCTGAACGACACTAATATTATCAATATGGAGAGTAGTGGTGCAATGGCCGATGAACTAACATTTTGACTGGTGATTTTATAAATTAAAATAGACTACAAATCATTTTGGTTCTGATTTATTTACATTGAATCGACAAAAAAAAAATCAAACAAGAAAACTAGTCAAATTCAAACACAAACATGTGATTCATTTTAAACCATATATCTTCTTTGTTTGAGCCTAAAATATTATGCCAACAAAAATAAATCAAAAGAGACACAAAAGTAGAAAAATACATTAACACAGTTCAAACAAAACTTATTGAACCGAACTAAAAACCGACTGATTCAGAATGAATTCGATCAGTTCAATTCCGGATTTGATTTTCCTAGATTTGCACCCGTTTGGTTCAAAACTGAACCATGAGCTCTTCCAGTATTTACAATATCCCACAGCTTGCATATACATATGAAAGTAGAAACAAGTTTTTGACGACGTTACCGAGATTAAAACAGTTGAAAATTACAAAGAACAAACTTCACCACTCGTTCTCGACAATGTTTACATTACAACCTTTGAAAAATGGTGAATCTGATAGGAGAAACCAATGTGTAATGAACTCACAAGTCTTGCAGCAAAAGACTTTATATCCTGCATTGGAGATCCAGATCTTACATCAGCCAGTGTCACAAAACTTATAAGTCGCAAAGTGCTTCAAGAAGTGTGTTAAGACTTAAGAGAGGTAAATTTAGCTCGGGCTCAATTCGTTAAATATTTTATTCAAATTCATTATAATCGAGCTTGAACAAAACCATTCAAAATTCAATACTCATGAACCGGCTTGTTTAGTAATTATTATACATTTTTTTATTAATTTTTAAAAACGTTGAATAAATACATAATTAAATTAGACTAATCAGGTCAATCCGACCTCGAATAGATATTTTTTATTTGATATAAACATTAACTTTGAATGAATATTTGTAGTGATAATTACACGAACCTGAACCAAACTCGAGCTTGGCTAATTTATTTTGACCCGAACTCGAGCTATAAATTAAGACTCAATTCGACTCGTTTACACATTCATCTAACTCCGTCAAAATAGACAGAAAATGAGTCACATGCAAGCACGTAACCTCCAATTTTTCATGTATTTTTTTAATATATGTGTGTTGTGTGTGTTCTTAATTTGGAGATTATTTTTGTCTTTTCAATTCATTTTTAATGGTGTCGCAAGTTTTTGCAATAAACACAGTACACAACAGAGGCTCATCCCAAAAACGATATACTACACTAGTTTTTGCAATTATAACTAAATCATATATAAAAGCTACTTGCAGTGTAGATTGATGAACATATTTACCTTTAATCAACAGATTCAGAAGTTTGGGAATGTTGTTCTTCGATTAAAGTCTGAACTCTCTGCAGCAAAGCATCATATACACATCTAAATATTTGATGTTGAAGAAAATTAGGTTATTACAAAAGTTGTGGCATTGGCTTTACCTTAACGGAGCTTCCAACTTCCTCCAGTTTCTGCAGCAAGGCAAGGTCCGCCGAATAAGCCAGCGATTCGTTCTTCAGAGATCTTGATGGCGGGGACATCTGAGTAAACGGTAAAGAAACGTTTCATGCCCCTAATTTGGGTTTTTCAAGGTTCGAGAGAGAAATGCATCGGAAAATGACTAATGAAATAGTTGAGATTGGTTTAGCGTACCCAATAACCTGGTGATTGGCCTAGCCTCAGATTTGGAGGGTCTTCCATTACTGAAGCTTGTCTGGAAAAAGCCTCGTTTCTCATGCTTGAAAGGTGTGTGAGGACGGCCTACTTAAGAAAGCGAGGGAGTACGTGCAATAACTAATATGTGTTTCTTTTGAATTGATAAAGAGAAAATGGTATTTGGCGATTTAGTTACCATCCTGAAGGCACGCGGATTTGCAATGCCTTGGATTTGGACATCGTCACTTGGCGGCCTTCTGACGCCTGCATTCTCGATTCGGAGAGAATATACGCCGAAAAGAGACTGCAAATATCCTGAAGAAGATATAGATAAAGAAAATTAAGCAACAAGTGACATATCTTTCATGAAGTAGACAATGTACAAGAACTGAACGTCTAATTTCCAGCTTTTGGTGGAAGCCGAATAAATTTACAGAAAAACGCCCATGCGCATGCTCGAGGCTTTTGATTATTACTGGGAAAGATTAAATCCGATCAATGGAATGTACCATACAGCCATTCTTGCACCAAACAAGTTGGGCCAAGTGGTAAGGAGCTCACTTAACACATGTGAGGTCCTGAGTTCAAATCTTGGTATTGCCGATCAAAAAAAAAAAAAAAAATAAGTAACAATGGTAAAGTTTGTCAATTAGTATATCAAGGTTCTAACAATCGGGATTGTGAAGAACTCGGCTAGGCAAAAAATAAGGAGTTCTAAGAACTCAGAAAGAAATCAGTACAACTCATTTGGTATTTTATATATTCGTATATAATTCACAGGAAAGACAAAAACAACAATATTTTAGTAGAATAAGATACTTTCAAACAACTTAATAAGTTAAAACAAAAGCACAAAGTGTAGAACAGTTTGAAAACATATGTAAGAAAATTGACCAGGCTTGACCGAGTGTGAGAACTCAGGACTTTTAGATCTCGGTCCAAATCGATTCTGTGAGAAATCGGAGTTTTAGAACAATGAGTCTATGATATTCCCCACATTTAACATAAGGCGTTATCTTATGAACCAAAATGCTAATATCATTACCTTGTTCAACTACCACGTCTGCAACTGAATGCAACAGAACATACTTCTCTCTTTTCAGCACCCCAAAACAAGGAAATGGTACTGGCTTTGTTACCTGAGATGAAGCAACCCGAGTATCAGCCAATATAATCAATGCTTGCATGATAAAGTACATCACCGTCTGTCATCATTATAGACGAGCAAAGCTTAAACTTCTTCTTTCATAAGAAAGGTGATATGAGTCCAGACTCTGGACAGGAATCCTCTTCCGGTTCCGGGTTCCGGGAGATATACATCGATGTTCACATTCCGTTTCCGAAAGTATTCGTGAGAAAGAACAAGAGAGCAGCAGCAAAAGGATAAGGACTCCTTATCCTATTATATTATATTATATTAGCTTTGGGTTATCTTAGTTGAGTTTTGTTTTAGTTTGGACTTATATTTGGTAGCAGAGTTCATGTTGATCTCTAGCTTAGTAGGAGGTTGTGGGCAGACTATAAATACCTGTCAATACCATTAATAAAGTATTGAGAATTATTTGGTAAAAAGCTTCACACGAGATCAGAGTTCTCTCACTAACGAATTCCTCCTGCAGCGATTGGACGAAGCAGGAAGCTCTGGGGAACCTCGCGTGACCCGTCGAGCGCACCACGTTCTTCCTATACAGGACCCATAACCCGATCCTGCACCACGGACCATAACAACTTGGTATCAGAGGCTAGGGCTATGGGAGACGATATTGCAGCTCAGTTTACTGAGTTCATGAGGGTGTACTTGGCTGACAAGCAGGTGACGGACGCGAGATTGAATGGTTTGGCCACCCAGATGCAACAACTCACAGAATCAATGGGAAGAGGCCAAACGGAGGTCAGCCAGGGAGACAGCAACCGTGCACCGGAACAGTCCAAACGGACTAGAGGTACTAATGGGCAGCGGAAATCAGGGGGCTCCCCGATATGCACGGATGGATTTTCCTGGTTTGACGGAAGCGAGGACCCAATAGTTTGGCTAAATCGATGTGAGAGCTACTTTCTTCACCAACGGGTTGTCGAGGACGAGAAGGTTTCCTTCGCAGCGTTTCATCTGGAAGCGGACGCACAATTCTGGTACATGAAATTGCGGAAAGAGCATCCCCAAATTTCATGGGGGGTGTTCAAACACTTCTGCAACACGCGATTTGGGACGCAAATACGAGGGAACAGGTTGGGGGCGCTGTCAAAATTAAGGCAGGTCGGGACAGTTGAGCAATATCAAAAACAGTTTGAGAAGCTCTCTGCTCAAGTGCCCTCCTTGACAGCAGAACAGGAAGTCGATTTATTTATCAGTGGACTAAAGGAGCAGATTGGGGAAGATGTCGAGGTCCAACAACCAACCAATCTAATGGTGGCCATGGGCTTAGCTCGCCTATACGAGCGACGCCATAGTCGCGACCGTGATGATAATTTTGGAAATCGGAGAGGAAATCAAGGGGGTTCGTCAAGGACGCCCTTCGTCAGGCAGATTTCACGGGCGGAGAGGAATGAGCGCATGGCAAAAGGCTTATGCTTTAATTGTGATGAAAAGTACGAGGTCGGACACCGCTGTAAAAAGCTTTTCTGGTTCGAGGCGGTAGAGATAGAAGATGACAATGAGGCGGATGGAGACGATGACGGGGACGATCTCAAGATTTTGCTTAATGCAATCTCGGGAATAGCCACCACAGAGACCATGAAGGTCAAGGGTCGAGTTCGCAACCATCACCTTATTATTCTGGTCGACTCCGGATCTACTCATAGCTTCATTGACGAAGCATTTGCAAGGACACTCCGGGTTCCGATGGAGTCCCGGTCGAACTTGAGAGTTACAGTGGCTAACGGGGAGCAACTTCGAAGCTCGGGAGTATGCCGGAAGGTTCCGCTCAAGTTG
>JAYMTP010005286.1:0-13605 GCA_036897365.1 Geranium brycei
GCGCTTTAAATGCGCGATCGTGGTTTGAATGCGCCTATTTTTAGTGAGAATCGTTGAATGACCGTGCTTTAAATGCTTGATCGCAATGACGAGCATGCCCTCAGCTCTCCGTTTATTTGTGACTAACGGGATCAACGAACCGCTCAGCCACGTGTCGCTTGATCATCGCTCGCGAAAAAATGGATGGACAGATGAGGGTTTGGACGTTTGGACGTTTTGGTGGAGTTTGTAGTGGAGTGTCCCATATAGAGTATATATATATATAGGCCCATTTTTTTATTATTATTTACACATATACCAAGCAGGCCCGACCCAATAGGAAGGCAAAAGAGACATTTGTCTTAGTCCCCCAACTCAAAGAGGCCCCAAAATTGTTTTGGGTCATTAAAAAATTATAAAGTTATTCATATTATGCCTAATTTTAAGTTTAAAATAAAGCTTATACATTAAATTTTCAAGTTTAAAATATTTTGGGCCTATATTTAGTATCGAAGTACTCAAAGCCCAAATTAAATGAAATTAAGATGTAAAGTTTCAAAATTCTTTTAAAAAGTTTGTTTTGCTCCTATTAATTTTATAATAAAAATTTAAGAACAAATTTAAAAATTTTAGGCATTGGTTTTAAATTAAAAAAAATTTGGGAACCTGTATCTAGTTTTAAAAATATTAAAATGAAATTAAACTCACATTTTAAAATCAAAAGTTACATAAAATTAATGATGGTTAAAATTGTACATACTAAAAAGTTGACAAAAGTATTAATAATATTTAAATTTACATCTTTAAATAAACTTCTATTTGAAATCTCTCATTTGGCCCCAGAAATCCATAGGCCGGCCCTGTTTCAAGGTAACTAGCCGACAGATAATTTCTGGCAAATGGGGGTGTAACAATGGACACACATGTGTTTCTCCCGATTATGTAATCACTACTACACTCTTTGCTCCAAACTCAATGAGTCACTCCATCAAGCTATCAATCACTATATATGTTTCATTCTTCATTTATTTTCTTGCTAAAGCTAAAATGTTTTTGATTGATTCTTGAGGTGGATGCCATGAAAGTGGAATTGGAGAAATTTTATCCAATGGAATCAAAAGACATATCGCGCATTGTCAACTCAAACCACTATACAAAGCTCTTGGACGAGAATAAGGTTTCTGGTAAAATCGCTCATAAAGGTAAAAGGGACAAAACAAGGCTGTGAGTATCTTTCAGCTTTCATTTTGGAGCTAATGAGCTTTCGATAACATGTGTTCCACCCTTGACAGAAAGATTGCTCCCACCATTTTACTTGATGTTCCACGTGACTTTTCGATCATGGTTAAGGAGATATTGGGTCCGTTGCTTCCCATTCTCACAGTAAGTAAAATCATGATAACCGATCTTCAAGCTTATGTTCTGAACACATCATATAGACATCGGTTTTGATGTTGTTGTAAGTTTGGATTGGAGCAGGTGGACAGAATAGAAGGCTGCATTGATTTGATTAACTCGGGAACAAAACCACTTGCGGCGTACTTGTTACTAACAACAAGATGCTCGAGGACATGGTTGTGATGAAAGTGTCCGCGGGGGGTTTGCTCATCAACGACACCACTTTACACACGTTAGTATTCTTAGTCCAATTTGTATGTCAGAGTATCACGTCTAGATCAGTTTGCTAGTTTGACAATAAGTTTGAGTCTCCACCTATCATGGTATTAGAGGGCGGGTTGTTAACCACCTGCACTCTCGCGAATAGCCCATCTCTTGGTTTCCGTGTGCAAGGTCCAACGGAATGTGGGTCCTTTCAACCTAGTCTACACGTGATATGAGGTTGATTTGAGAGTTAAGGTGGGTCGATTTTCTAACATAGTTAAAATTGATTTTGAATAATCCATGGAATGGTCAATAATGCAGCTTGCGGTTGATACATTACCGTTTGGAGGAGTAGGGGAGAGCGGAATGGGTTCATACCATGGAAAATTCTCATTCGATGCATTTAGCCATAAGAAGGCAGTTCTTTATCGCAGTGTTTGGGGTGATTGGGGTTTGAGGTACCTGCCTTACTCGGAAGGGAAGCTTAGAGTAAGCAAGGCATTTCTGAGTGGTACCATTCTTGGCATAATCCACGCCATGGGATGGTTCTGGTTTGGAAGATGAAGACTACTTTTTTTAATTTTGCATTGCTCTTCAACTTGCAATTTCAATATGCTAAAAACCTATCAATCATATATGCAATTGTTCTTATCTTTGGAATTCAAATCGAGTAATGAGGGGCAGATCGATTCAAGTGCAAGAAAATAAATTATTTTCCTCTCAGCATGTTCTAAATATATACTGAATTCTCATTTATGATACAATTTTGTTAGGTGAATTGATGTGTGTGCTGTGGGGCTGCAATGCAACCAACATTATGTACATTTAAGTTTTCACATTGTGTGCATTTATATTCACTCTTCATGCCTTCTTGGGAGGCACAATGCTCATGAAATATGAACATGTTCAAATAAAACAACATGGAGCAGTTGTAAATAAAACTATGATACGATCAATTTTATATGGATTTTTCAGCAGGTAGACTAAAATCATGTGTTGCCTGACCATTTGACACTGAATTGCTGGTTTGGCTGCTTTCAGCCAAAACAGCTCAGACACAGAGTAAACACAACAATCACCAAAAACATAGGATTCTTCTGAACACAAACCCAACTCTCTTTTTTTTCTTTAATATTGTCCCTTACAATGAAAACAAAAACAATACATAGCTACACTTGGCAGCAGCAACATAAAATGGCCCCAACATGCACTTGTGTCCAGGAATTTTGACCTCTGTAGTTACAAATGACAGGACAAAAAGCCCTCTCTTATTGTGGAATAAATAAAGAGAGAAAACAGACCCAATATTAAGAATACAACACAGTGGAAATGTGCTTCACCTTGCTTTCCTTTGTATACATAACAACTAATAAAGAATCATGAAGCTTCCCTCGACCCTTGGAATATACGGAACAAGACGCCCCCAACATTCACACCAAACACTCTTTCCAGATAAATAAATAAATCTGTCATCAACCATCAGCCCTTCTAGCTACAATCCAATCCACACTCCTCCAGAACAGGACCATCTGACTTTGCCAAGAACGGATCCACCCGAACCCACAAAAGTGAGAAGATGGAAGCAAGCAAGATCGACCACACGATGATAATGGTTGGGGTCCTGTTCTGTCGGCCTAGGAGACCCTTCAAGAAAGGGTAGAGATGAACTATGACCCAGAAGGCGAAGAAGAGCTTACCGAATAGAGGCCCCCATGACTCATACCCATTGTTGATTGCATTTGAGACTCCTGCAACCACTCCTATCAAGTTTATTATCAGCAATGTTGTTGGTGGAATGAGCAGTGTGGTCCACTTGAACGCATACAACTCGGAGAACTCTGCGTCGTCCCCTCCTTTTGATGTGACCGTGAAATTTGTGTCAACTCCGGCCAGAACCTTGAGAAGTCCCTGGAACACGGCAAATAGATGAGCGGAGACACCTCCAATGACCCAAAACTGCTCGTTCCTCCACCATTCGTCGATGCCCACTCCACTCCATCTCATTTCCAGGATACTTGTTGCAAAAATGCAGATAAAGAGCGACAGAAACCACAAGCTAGCAACGTTGCTAAGCTGAAATATCAAAACAATGGACAAAACGATTACTTTGCTTCTCGAGGATATTAAAAAGACCCCATGAAATTAAAATGTAAAGATTCGTTATTTCCTACCTCTGGAGTGATGAACTTCCCGGTTAGCAAGCACACGGCGGGTAAAGTACAATATGCGAGAAGAGGAATAGAGGTCCATGGATATATTGTAGCATTAATGTATGACAAACGCTCGAGCCACTTGAGACCTCCCCCGTAGCCGTACCAAAGAGGGCAATGCCTACTCAAAAAGATCTCAATCGAACCAAGAGCCCAACGAAGGACCTGGTGGAGACGATCAGAAAGATTGATAGGGGCAGATCCCTTAAACGCTGGCCTCGCGGGGATGCAATAAATAGATCTCCATCCATGGCAATGCATCTTGAAACCCGTCAAGATATCCTCAGTAACTGAACCGTATATCCAGCCAACCTGTATAGATCCACCAAATTTAGTCAACAAGAACCAAGAGGACATCAATATCGTACACTAGGTTAAAGATCAAAGCACAACAATCAGGGACACCGTCTTACCTCTTTTCCCCATTCAGTTTTATCTTCGTAGCCGCAGCTAATGACATGGATAGCTTCTTTAAGCAAAGACGCGGGGCTAGCGCCTTTGAATGCCCCGCCATCCTCTAGGAGTGTAGATGCTACAAATACGGGAGATTGTCCAAACTTCTTCTCCAACTTCGACTCTGACACCAACTTTTCACTTTCAACACCTGCATATAACAAGTTCCGAATTAGACAACACAACAATTAAAAACGTAACCGACTATGAAGACACCTAAATTGAGAAATGAGAAGAAACTGGCTCCTTCTTGCGAAGCTTGACTATATTAAGGTCAACTACAAGCTAACATAATTAATCAGGTGTGAGTCAAATAGTTTACCTTCAATACCTTCTTCAATACCCTCCAATGCAGGCACGGGATCAGGTGTACTTGAACCCGACCTCCTGAAAAACTTCTTAAGGCCGTTCTTAGGTTTGTTAGTCTTCTTCTTTTTGGTCTTCTTTCCGAAGCAGCATCCACAACAACACCAACTTGGCAAACAATTGCACGTTCTGGTTGGCGGCTTCTTGACTTTAGGAGCATCGTAACCATATAGTGCCTGCCTTCTAAACACACACCCAGTCCCAACATATATCGGTCCTTGAATACCATCCAGACCTTTCATGTTAATCTGTAAGTAGAAGATTACGGCTCATTAGATTTTGCATAGAAATCGAGTATTTTAAAAAAAAATAGGATAAGTTTTTGCTTACATCAAAGAAAACAGTATTCCTGTTGGCATATCGATCGTGCCTGTCAATACCGTCAAACCTCTGCGGGAACTGGACGTAGCACACTCGCTTTCCGATTAACGGATCCATCATGAAGCACATTGATTCTCTAATAGCTTTACTGTTGTTGATGTAGTGATCACAATCCAAATTCAACATATAAGGAGCATTTGTGAGCACCGCAGAGACTCTAACCTGTTAAAACAGAAAGTAAAAAATTTGTCATGTATGTGTACTGCGTGATATACGTGGAATCAGACGTTTAAATGTTTTTATTGCTCACCAAGGCATTCATTGCTCCGGCCTTCTTGTGATGATTAAATCCGGGTCTCTTTTCTCTTGAAACATATACGAGGCGGGGCAATTCATTTCCATCTGTGTCGTGTCCGCCACTCTGGCCAAGGAAGACCTATAAAGAATTGTACAAAACATATATTAGCCAAAACACACAAAAATCATATGCAATGAAAAAAAAATCAAACTTGACATACCTGAATCATTCCGGGATGATCACGAACATTATTCCCGGGCCATGGAGTTCCATCCTGCATCGTCCATCCTTCTTCTGGGACCTTTTGAGCTTTGGCAACTAAAGCGTTGATCCTCACTTTAAACTCTTCATACTCTCTCTGTTATAAGCCAGTAATTAATGGAGTTACTACAAGAACTAAAGCTAATAACACCATTGAACTTGAAGTAGTAGGAACTTCATAATCGTTACCTTCATTGCTCTCCGATCCTTGACAAATGATGGTAGCACCTTGTCCTTGAGATAATCTATCTTCTGGGCGAAGTAAAACTCAGGTGCTCGAGGCTCAATGTTAAACTTCTTGCAGAACGGGACCCATTTCCTTGCAAATTCAGATGTTTCGGACAGAGCCTCAAATGTCAACATTGCGGCACCATCATCAGAAACATAACAGGAGACCTTGTCGACGGGATAATCCACAGCAAGAATGGATAGAACTGTGTTTGCAGTAACTATAGGCGGTTCTTTTAACGGATCCACCGTACTGACAAAGAGATCGACCGGAGAGAGTTGAGAAGGCTGGCCTTCCTTCTCATATCTGAAAATCCAGAAAAAACAATCATTGTAAGTATTCAATATATGAACTATAAGGACAATAGCATGAATGCAGAGAATAGTTGACCAATAACATGCCTCAGAGACAGCCTATCCAGATAAGTTTCCCTATCAATGGGGAGCCACTTTGGGAATTGATCGAGAATCCACGAAACAGCAAACCAGATCTCACAGATAACAGATATGAGCCATAATGCATATGCATCGTTCACCGGATTCATTACTCGGTAATGGAAAAAGAAGCACACCACTACAAGTCGAATGATGATGATCATGCGGTAAGGGTTGATTTGGCTTGATGGAATCGGCAACTTTCTTGACAAGGGTTGTCTTGCTTCATCCATTCTGTCACGGAAAATAAAATGCAATTATCATTACCACATACTAACTGGTGAAGTAGATAATAAGTAGTTCCTGTATGCATTACTGTGATTCATGGATCTTAAATATGAGTGGCACATGAAACATAAGTGAAAAACAAAAGAAAGTAACACTTACAATGGAAGATCGGGGCCATCGCCGTCATAGTCCCAATCTTTACCATCCCCATTATCACTCCTCATGTTTTGTAATTTCTCTTGTTTTTGCTTCCAACTCTCCATCCTCTCTTTCCAGGCAACACTTCCATAGCCATAAGCAGCCAAATCCTTGGAAGGATCCATGGATCTACGTTGCACTGCAAAACACAACAAATTTTGGGATGTAAGATATTCAATTTTAGTCGCACCATCAAAAGTCTAACAACTTGAGAATAGAATTTACACCTATGTCAGCTAATTGGTGGATCTAAACACAAGAAGCTAATTACCCGGAAAGCCATTCTCAGCAAATGGAAGAGGGTGGATTCTTTTGCCTCCACCACCCATAAATGAAGGAACCAAAGCGTGCTGCTCCGGCGGTATATCATCAACCTGCACCAAACGCCCAAATAAGCATCAGCACCAAAAACATATAAGGAAACCAAGTTCAAATTCGGTAACTCACATCATAATTACAGCAAAGGCTAATAAATAAAGTAAAGAGAATGAATTAGGATTATACCATTTGGCCATTGGTAAGAAGAGGAACATTGGGCATGGGATGAACAACATGAGGCATATCAGAATCCAACCCGCGGCCATAGCTCATATGGCCATGGAGCAAGGCATCAGTTGAAAGGGCGTGCTGCAACTCATGTCTAGTCCGCCCATCGAAATTGAACTCGTTCTCCAAATCATCAGTGTCATCTTCCTCGTCATCTCCAGCAACTCTAGCACAACCTGAAAAACACTTGTCAATTCCACAATTGAGCACAAATCACACATCCCCAATCCTCAATTTCTAAAAATGAATCCACCACATTACCTTTGAGACGCTTGAATCGGGTCTTGCACTGAGGGCACACCTGGCTCCCCTCCCTCCTCTCATACTCATAGCAAGTCCTGCAGATTGGGAAAGCACACTCATTGCAAGCCACAAACAGCTCTCCATCCACAGTCAGCCCAACATCATCTCCACAAATCTCACACACTTGCCCTCTTAATTGCGGCAGCGGTTTCGGCTACAACCACAAAAGAAGAATAAACCTTAATTAACTCAAAGACATGAAAATCCACAAAAACCCAGATGAACAAACAACAATGTAAGACATTTTTCATCAAACCCAGTAAAAAAAAAAAGAGACTCACAGCAGATTCGCCTTCTCGACGAATCACAACCAGCTCGTTCCTGTTGTGAGACCCGGCCACCAATCCGGCACTAGCCTCCATTGCCTCTCACCCTTTTCTTCAGAATTCAAAACACCCAGATCTGTCCTCTACCTCTCAAGATCTCTCCTTTGCTTTGTGGGTTCTTGAAGTGGAAACAGAATCAAAGCTTGGAAGCAAAAAGACACCTCATTTCAGCCCAATTCACAGACCCATCTGGCTTTCTTTGAAGCCACAGTAAAGAAATAGAGAAGAGAAGCTCAGGAGCTGTCAATAGCTCCTCTTTCTTGCCAAACACAGACTCTCAGAATTCAAGAATCAGCTCAGCTTTTGTGTGTCTTCTCTCTCTTATCATTCCTTGCTTCTCAAATCAATCTGCAGAGAATTAAAAGCTCTCTTCTTTCTCTCAAACCCACCTTCCTCTCTTCCCTCTTCAGTAAATAACAACAAAAAATTAATATTTGGTCACAAAAATAAATGAAAAAACAAGATGCTTCTTCTTCAGCTCTCCAATAATTCTCTCTCTCAATCCTTCCCCGTCACATGGGTTCAAGATATACAAAACAGTCAACCTCACACTCCTCAATTAGAAAGCAAATAAAGGAGGAGGTGAAATTTTACCAGATTTTGTTTTGAGATCTAAAAAATTAAAATGAAATGAAAAAGAGTAAGAGTAAATGCAGTGCAAGCTTGGAGAAGAGATGAGATTTTACTATAATGAGCAAGCAACAACTGTTTTTTCTGCTAATATTATTTTTTGTATTTTCTTTGTACCACTTGTTTATTTTTGTTTATCAAAATCTCCACCGACACAACTAATGACTCATAAGACATCACATCAAGTCTTCAACAACCATTTGTCTGTGTTCTCTATCTCCAACTCATGAAACCAGTAATGTTATGTCTGTGCCACAAATTAGGGAAATATCCTAATTTTCTAAAATTATCTAAGTGATTTAAAACTCGAACCAAAAATATAACTAATTTCTTTAAATATTAACCCTTATAATACAAACAGTACAAGGGAAAAAATTGTTTTTTCTAAATCCTTATAAAATTTTGGATCTATATTTATTTATGAATAATACTAATATTTATTGCAATTGTCTCAAGTGAGACACCGCAACGGTTTGAGCCTCACACAATAAATTTCGAACCAAGTTGTGAACAGAATGAAAAGTAGTTAAAAAAGTAAATTATTGCAATTGAATCAAACTAAAATAATAACAAGTCAAACATTTTATCATTTAACATGATAACATTATATACGAATAACAACTCATGAATATTTTATCATCCTTTTGAAGTAAGTCGAGTTTACACTTCCAATTTGCATACTAAAGTGTGAACTTACAATTATGCACAAATGATAGATCTACAACCTTCAATCATGAACTCTCTTTTTTAACTAGGGTGTTAATAAATGAGATTTGAAGTAAATATAAAAAAGAAATAAAGTAATGGGAAGTGCCAACAAATGAGATCACAAATCATAAGATGTGAGTGTGACCAACCAAACAAATTGTATCACTCTCATAATATAATTATGATTAAAAGAAATTATTTTTCCATATAATATAATTTAAAATTATGTCTTATTGTCATGATAGAAAATTGAATAATATAAATTATAAAATATGAATAAAAGAGGTGGGTGCATGTGGAATTTAGGCGGCCAAACGGTCCCTTTGGTTGCACCGAGCTGTATATGAATGTTTCTTCCTCCTCCGACCCCACATGTTTCTTTACTATTCACCCATCACTTCCTCGAATTCTCATTTTCATTTTTCTCTTTCTTCAAAATAAATAAAATTTTATTTATAAATATTAGTAATGATTAAATAAATAACTTATATAGAAACATAATTTTTAAAAGAATTAACGGATGTGAAAATTTACTCAAATAAATATAAAATGAGTCATTACAGCCAAGAAAGATCTAAATAAACTTTTCCTCTAATATATATTATTTACAAACACTGATTAAATTTATTCAAAACTAATCTTGTAATATTCTTCTTGTTTTTCGTCCAACTTTAATGGGTAAATCAAAGTGTCGGTCCAATAAAATATTTGGGAGAAATTTAAAGGTGATGACTTTGTCGGGGTGGCCCTGCTATTTGTAAATAGTTTTGGGCACGAGGTGTGATTCATTTTAAGAATGTGTTTCTTGCTTTGTTGGACCAATCAAAGGTTTGGTTCAAAGAGAGAAATGAATACAACGTAAAAAGTAACTATTGGGATTGTAAAACTAAAAGTAACCCATTTGATTTATCTACCCAGGTACGTACGTAGACACGTAGTAGTAATTAGCGTGGATGGATCTATATTGTAATTAGGGTTCTCAATCCTAATTGGTTACTTACTTAACCATCCCTAGATCGTAATTAATATGGTGGATCCATCCATCACAGTTGCATGACTCCATTTGTAGATCAATCAATTAAAATTTTTATTATAGTTGCATATGTTATTGTCATAAATATTTAATAACTTTCAGACTATTTTATATATATTCTTTATTGATAAAAGTGTAAACAAGTCGAATCGAGTATCAGTTTAGTAAGATTTTGAATCAAAAAATGTTATGTTCGAGCTCAACTCGGACTTAAAAGAGCTCATACAACAAAGTTAAGTTTAGTTAAAAAAATAGACAAAATCAAATTCGGTTTGGCTCGATTCAGTTCGCTTAATTTTTAGTATAAATATTCATTAAAATAAAATAATTAATTAATAAAAATATACAATTAATAAAATACTAAACGAGTCAGCTCGTGATCGACTCGATTCAGTTCAGCTAATTTCATTGTAAATATTAAAATAAATATAATCTATTATTAAAAATATGATTAATTAAATATCAAACAAATCAGCTCGCGTCCGGTTCGAACTCAACTAGTTTATTAAACGAGCTTAAATTTGAGTTCGAATTCAGCTCGAACTCTATTATAACAAGTTTGAATTAAATTTTTAACTATCGAGGCACGTGTACACCTTAAATATAAATTATTCTCTTTATAACTTTAATGACTCTTTCATCTTGGAGATCTTAATAAACTTTTTTATTTTGTTTTAAATACCATTGAGTTGGTTTATTTCTCACAAATTTAAAGTTGCATAGCGTTAAAAAAAAAAGCTCTATATATGGTCAAAATAGTTATAAATTGATGCACACAAGCATTGGAGCTTTAATGGGTATAATTGTTGAGAAGAAACAAATTTAAACCATCGAAATTAATATGACATGTATAGGCTAAAATGGAGCAGTATCGTATCGTAAGTGTCTTCGATGCGCACAGGTTGATGGAGTGTGGATGTCGTTTTGCTTCCATTTGGCATCCAGCTACTGCAAACTAGCTACTGTTACTAGCTGTCGGTGCACAAAACGACACCCCACAGTCGGTGTTATGTCTCGTTTCATTGCCTCGCTGTACTTGTTTTTTCAACTGCTCGGTCTACTCTGTTTTCATTAATTAATTTGTGTTATCATCTATTAACCACCATATTTATTGGGTATTTGGGTTTATAACCAACGTTTTAGTTGGTTGTTGTGTAGATTTGGCTACTTATCATCCAACTGCTTGTTTTTTTTAAATCATATGCATAAATGTTTAGTATTTGTTTCTATTTGAGTCTCGTCTACCAAAGTTATACGGTGAATTTTTAAACTCACCCTACTCAAAATCATATAATTCAAGTATTAATAACATGAATTATATCGTGAATTAATTATGTAGTTCAAGAATAAATCTCATATTAATAAAATAAAAGGTCAATTTGAGACAAAGAACAAGTCAACTAAAACCCTGAGTTTTATGCAGATCTAGATTATTGGTGTTGGGAAAGTGAAAGTCGACGGCGACAAGAAAATTTGTTTGAACTCGAAGACGATCCGCATTGTCGTAGAAGCTCGAATTCCCCACCATCACCGTTATGGGAGCTTCGTCAAATAAAAAAATATGAAAAATGGAGCTCTTCGAATGTGGCCTCTGGATATGAAACTTGGACATCGTCCGTTCACTCATGTTGTCGTCGACCTGCTAGTCTTTCACATTCAACCATTGACGAAGTTAAGTTCGGAGGTGGATTAGCTCCACCGATTTTGACGGTGAAGGAGGAGGAGGAGGAGGAGGAGGAGAACCGTTTCTAGTCTTTCTATTTTTTTTTAATTTTCTTTAATATTAATATTTTTTAATTATTTGATTTTTAATTTTTAACTTTTAACATGAGGATATTTTGGCATTTAATAAATGTTAAAAATAAAATAGTATTTTTTCCTGTTCATTTTAATTGTCGTTAGAGTAAACTAATATAAAAATAGAATTTATCATACTGAATTGAAACAAAAAAGTAGACTATATTGGACTAAAAACTTGCATGGTACAGTGTAAGCAAGGATGTAAATGTCACACAACGCTATTATGTCATACATGAATTTTTGGGGTCAAGGCAAGGTCATAGCGGGGCCATGGCAGATTTCCACTTTTCTACTTTTTAATATAAATTAATTTACATATGTAATAACAATATATGTTGTCATATAAAAAATAAATAATATTTAAGATATTTAATATTTATTCAAAGTCTTATTTCAAAATTTTTACAAATGCAATAAAACTCATATTGTAATCATCAAACTCATAATTAATTAACAAGTCAAGATTGATAAAGTAAATTAACAAATCAAAATTAATAAATAAATTTACAAGTAAAGAACATGATCTTATAACCAAATTACCTAATGAAGAAAACAATTATACCAAAAATAATAAAATAATTTTGTAATCACGTAGTATTCATGTTTATATGGATATTTATATACTTAATAAGTTACAATATTTTCAACTTTTTCTTAAAAAATAATTAATTTGGACCAAACTTGATTAAGCCCAAATTAATACAAAACTGGCTCCAAACGGCCAAAACATCATGCAAAAAAAGAAGTTGCGCGGTTTTTTTTTCAGTGCCATGGCGGCCTCCATTTACAATAAAGATTGAAGCCGTTGGAGAATCAAAACCGGGTCTCCTACACACTCCAAGTCCTTACCAATTAATCTAAGAATATTTTGTTAGTTTCTTCATTTGATTTATATTAGCACTGTTTTTAAATATTATTTTTGGCTTATATCAATAATTGAGGTTGGCTTTAAATTTTATAAAATAACACTTCAATATAACGGAATAATTGAGGCTCACTTTAAACTATGGTATGTATCTCTGATACTATTTTATAAAACTTAGTACTCTTTATATTTATTATTTTTTGCTTTTTTCATTAATTGAGGTTTACTTCAAATTTAATAAAATAACATATTTAATTAAAAAGTAGCTGAGACTCACTTTAAATTTTAGTCTGGATCAATATTATTTTATAAAATTTAGTATTTTTATATATATTATTTTTGGCTTATATCAGTAATTGATTGCTATATTAAATTTTAATAAGTTTTAAAATTTAATTTTTTAAGATAAAATTTGTTATTTTATAAAAATTTAAAAGCATGACTCAAGTAATGATACAAAAGAAAAGTACTATATAGAAAGAGTTCTAAATTTTATAAAATTACAAAAATTCATATTAAAATTTAAAGTGTACCTAAATTTAATTCTTAGATAAAATTTGTTACTTTATATAATTTAAAGTGAGACTCACTTAATTAATGATATAAGCCAAAAACAATATAATACAAATCAAAGGAACAAATTCACAGTATATGCTTAGCTTAATTGGTAATTAATGACTTGAAACATGTGAGAGACCTGTTTTGAGTCCCGATAATGAAAGAGAATTACCCCTGACAAGAAAGATTCTATCATGATCTAATTATTTGTTATAATTATATGTTTGCCTAGTTTTTTGAAGTTCTAATCATACTAA
>JAYMTP010005287.1:0-13605 GCA_036897365.1 Geranium brycei
TGGATCGGGTAAATACGTAAGGGAAAAATATATTTGGGACTGGGGGTGTGGAGGACGAGGATGCCCGGTAAATTGACAATATTAAAATAGGAAGAAATTGGTCTGGTCTTGAATTTTAAATTCAATAATAGAAAAAAATCGGTTCCATTTAGATTTATATAGAGTGGTTAACCGAGTGAATATATTATATGTGGCTTTATATTAGTCAATGATCTCCATAAATCGATGCACCTGATGCATCCACGTGTAATACCGCATCTGTCTCTCTTGAATACGCTTTCTTCTCTTCTTTGCCAGACCCAAACTTAAACCTAGAGACGCTTTCTGTCGCTCCTCTCTCTTCGTCCTTCATTGAAAGCTAAGTTGTGAGTTGAGTTTTTTTAGTTTATGTTGATTTTTTGCAGGTGTTTGTTATTTGATGTTGGATTAGAGAGGAGCCACGTGGGGTTTTCAGTAATTTTTGTTGATTTCTTGTGGGTGTTTGTGATTTGATCTCAGAGTTGGCATGAGGTTTTCGATTTTGCTCAAATTTCTGGTTTGTGTGATGTATGGAAGTTGATTAGAGTTTTGGAGATGACAATGTCCTGCTAGGATGGTAATTCAAAACCAGTTTGGTTATAATTTGAAAATCATCCAACAAAATCGGTCGGTTAATTTTCAAATTTAATGTCAATATCGATCAAGTTTCAGTTCATGAAATTAGTAATCGAATTGACCGACCCGTTTATCAGGTTGAGCTTCTGGTTCTGATTAGCCAGATTTGAGCAGCCTATTGAAAATTGTGATGCCCGCACATAATATATTAAAATTCGTCTCTGACCCAAAATACTAGTCTATTAGGTCTTAATTCTAACGTGTATATAAATTTTCCTTATATACCTCGTACTTTTCCGATGTGGAACCTGAACTCACATGTGGAATTACTAACAATCTCCTCCTATCACATCGAGTTGATCACACTCCTAAACCCGAATTGCCTTCCACTCCCATCTGCTGGGCATATGGCAATCTTAGTCTGATCAATCATGCTTCTGGATCCTATTGGCCCACCTGGCTCGATTTACCATAAGATCCACTACACTATTAGCTCGATGATATCTATACAAACCAGGCTTTGATACTACTTGTTCGGGAGAACCGGTTCTAATAATGAGAAGCACGCTAAGGAAAAGTCCACACACACACATTAAAACTCAGCTCTTACCCAAAAGAATAGTCTAGTAAGTATTGAGTTCAATGTGTATATAAATTCTTCTTTACCCCGTACTCTTCCGATGTGGGACATGAACTCACATGTGTAATTACTAACATATACAAATTACGGGCGGGCACAATTTTGACTCAGAACCAAACCGATCAGAATTGATCCAAATCAAACTCGAAACCATCATGTGAGAAACAGTTCGATATGAAATCTGATTAAGGTATGTTCAGTTTCGGTTCTACCCAGTTGGAACTGAGTAGATAAAGATATTGAATTCATTCTTGGTTTACGAGCTAAGTTAGACAAAATAGAGACATCTTTATGAGTATGAATGTGTGAGCGAGACGATTAAAGTATATTACGATTTCTCATTTCTACCTTAAGAGCGAGACAGAGACATGTAGGTAGAAGAGGTACATGTGGAGCGCCCAGAGAGTAACACGTAAACATAATGAACCAGTCGGTTCTAAATCGATAAACCGGCATTTTTGTACTGTAAAAACAGTACACGGACCGAATTTAAACGTTTCTCTAATTTTAGAACCGAATCCCTCCCATTACTTAAGATTCTCAATTTTTCAGATTCACTTGGCTCGGATCTGGATTCGGGACCAGCTTCGGGCCAAAATTGCCCACCCCTAATAAAAATAATTTTGTTATACAATTAAATTAGTAATAGTCGGTCCAGGCCCATACCTGCGACGGCACAGTAGAAGGGCCCATTTGGCATATATGCTTTATTTAAAGAAAAGGAAAAAGGAACATAACTGAGCAACGAAAGCCTCTTCAGCAAGAAAACCCCCAGACCAGACTCAAGTCCAATCTTGTGCAACTCTAGATCCTTCTCCATTCTTCAGCCATGGTGCTCGAGGTTTGTTCTCTACCTCACCTCCTTCTTCCTAGTGCTTCCTCTCTCTTTCTCACGATGCATCACAGACTAGGGTTCAAATTCTAGTTCTGGTTCTGGTTCTGGTTCTTCTTTTTGATTGATTGATTGATTGATTCATGTGTTCTGTTTTGTGTATTGGTGATTCTCTGTAGGCGACCATGATCTGCATCGACAACTCGGAGTGGATGCGGAACGGCGATTACTCTCCGAACAGGCTTCAAGCTCAAGCCGATGCTGTCAATCTCATCTGCGGTGCCAAGACTCAGGTTCGAATTTCCCGAGAAAATTTTGGGGGAAAGTGGAGGATTTTGAATTTTGTAGGATTGAGTTTGGTGCTAGGTTGTGCTTTTTCTGTTTTCTAGCAATTAGCTATTGAGTGGAAGATGAGTTTACTTGTGTGAGCTCTATGAAATGCACTGTTACTAGTTTTGGGGGAAAATGGAGAAATTTGAATTTTATCTGCTTGAATTTGGTGCTTTTTCTGTGTTCTTGTGATTAATTTTTGGAAGATGAGCTTAGTTTACATGTGTTTTTTCAGTCTAATCCGGAGAATACTGTGGGAGTTCTGACGATGGCAGGCAAGGGGGTTCGGGTTTTGGTTACTCCTACTAGTGATCTTGGAAAGATATTGGCTTGTACGCATGGTTAGTTCTTGAACCTTAATTTTTGAATCAGTTGTGTCATTTCAATGCTTCAAAATCGGAATTCTGTGGCTTGTCGAATCACAACATGTATTTGAGATATAGGGTTCGGTGAATTGGAGTGTTCTGTTGAGTTATATGAACAGTTTTTCTTGATGGTGGAAAGCCCATTTCATTCGTTTCCGTTCGATGAACAACCTATCATGGAAAGAAATGTTACGACTTTTCTGTTATTGTAATTTTTATGATGATTATATTGATAACGCGTTCCTGGGTTTAGGTTTAGACATAGGTGGTGAGATGAATCTTGCAGCTGGGATCCAGGTGGCACAGTTGGCTCTCAAGCATCGTCAAAACAAAAAACAGCATCAACGGATCATTGTCTTTGCGGGAAGGTTTGTTTTGATGGCCGATGTCGCTATGTTTTTGTGTCGCTGATTTCTAGTTCTTACGTCTTCATTTTTCGTATTATATCCTTAGTCCTATTAAACAAGACAAGAAGGCATTGGAGTTGATTGGAAGGAAGTTAAAGAAGAACAGTGTGTCGCTTGATATTGTTGATTTTGGAGAGGAAGATGATGGAAAGCCGGAGAAACTGGAAGCTCTTCTTGCTGCTGTAAACAATAATGATAGCAGCCACATTGTTCATGTTCCCTCTGGTTCAAATGCTCTTTCCGATGTTCTTATAAGGTATGTTGGTTTTAATTATTCCTATTTTTTTACACCTGTGTATGATATTATTAGCGTAGTATTATGTTCGAGGCTTATATATTTTCATTGTTCAATGACAGCACTCCTATCTTCACCGGGGATGGAGAAGGTGGAAGTGGTTTTGCTGCTGCGGCTGCTGCAGCTGCGGCTGGTGGGGCCTCTGGATATGATTTTGGGGTCGATCCCAACCTAGATCCTGAACTGGCCCTTGCTCTTAGAGTTTCAATGGAAGAGGAGCGGGCCAGGCAAGAAGCAGCTGCTAAGAAGGCCGCGGATGAGGCTGCAAAACAAGAAAAAGGAGGAGAACAACCATCTAGCTCAAAAGACGCGATAATGACCGAGTCTGCCAGTGCCACAGTTTCTGAACCTGACAATAAGACGGCTGTAATAATGGTCGGTATTAACTTTTCTGACATGCATGACTTCTCTGGTTGCTAATTCCCCATTTACATGCTAATTTCAAGTTTTATATGGTGGGATTATTTGAATATAATCTTGTATATTTATAGGAGAGTCTTGAAATCATTTTGAAAATATGTTCATACCTTTCCATCATTCGATGATTTTTGCCTTCTAGATATTGCATACGAGTACCATGATGAGAATTGTATGCTATTTCCTATGTGAACTAACATTAAATTTGGTATAGGATGATGAAAATGCATTGCTACAGCAGGCCCTCGCAATGTCTATGGATGAACCAGCTTCTAGCCCAACCATAAGAGACACAGATATGTCAGAGGTAACTGCAGATGATCCTGAGCTGGCTCTAGGTGAGTTCTGTTACTCATCTTAGCAAATTTCCAACTATACTTGATTCTGACTCGTCGTTTAATTTATTTTGTCCCTACCATATATTCAACTCAACTGAAGTTCTGTATGTTCTGTTGCTTGCAGCTCTTCAACTGTCTGTGCAGGAAAGTGCAAAAGAATCTTCTGGACAGGAAGACATGAGTAAGTTGCTGGCTGACGAGTCTTTTGTGTCTTCTATCCTTGCATCGGTAAGTCTGTTCAGCTGTTTTTTAATTTTATTTTAATTTTTATGTTTCTCACTCAACTAAGAAAGAAATGAGAAATCTCTCTTTTGTAGTTACGCATGTAATGATAACTTCTTTGTTGTCGCAGCTTCCTGGGGTTGATCCAAATGATCCATCGGTAAAAGACCTACTTGCTTCAATGCAAAGCCAGTCTGAGGTGAGTGCTTATAATTAGAATAAAAAGACTTTGGCCCCGCTGCTTTTATACCTCGAGTTATATTTATTGGTTTCGCACTTGTTATTTAAGCAGGGTAATAAGTTTCGTTTGAATATATGCATATGCTTACACTTCATTATTAATCAGTACAACAATCGTTTAGTCTACTATAGTGCCTCCGCCAGGTTTACATATCACGGTAGTTTAGTTTAAAGAGAATATGACATCAAAATACATACCCGTGTTTCATTTTTGACATACTATGTATACCTTAGTTGAAAGAAGTAATTAGACTGAAGGGAAAAGTGCAAAGAAGTGCGGCCTATAATATGACACTTTTGCAAAATGATGTTGTGTTTGCATTTACTGCAAAATGATGTGTATTTTTAGAAAATGATGAAATTACCCCTGAAACTAAAAATTATTTTCTTTAAAAAATAAATATTTTAAAAGTTTTTCTATTTTTATCTTTGAACTAAAATTTGTATGATCAAATTCTGTAATTTAATTTTTTTAGTGATACTATTTTAAAGTTAAAATTATGTTATAAATGTTTTAATTCTTAATTTCAGGGGAATTTTTGTCATTTTTATAAGAACACACATTTTGCAAAAAAATGCAAACAACACAACACATTTTTGTCACTCACAAACAATACAGCACATTTTTGGCTCTCACAAACAACACAACGTTCTTTTGCAAGTGTCATATAACAGGGCACATTTTTGCAATTTTTCTCTAGATTGAATCATTTCGGTCAGTTCAGCATGATTTGGGTGATCTTTCATATGCACTCTATGGATTGGTTTCGTTAACAGTTTGAACCCAAAATTTCAGCCGCAGCAGAAACAAAATGAAGACAAGGGACCTAAAGATGAAGAAGCGAAGTGAATGATGTTACGGTGCATAGGTTTTGGTTACAAATGCGAAAAAGCTCCGACAGTGGCTAGCCACCAGCATTTACAAACAATGAATATGCAATGTACTAGTAGTTTCCGTATTGTTTGGTTATGATACATCAAAAACTGAACTGTCTCTGTGAGTGTTGGTAAATGTTCATGTACAAAGTGAATGAGCCAGGGTTGTGATAGTGTCCCTCAGACTCTTGTTACCTCGAGAATTCGGTTTCCTAGTTTTGTTCTTGATGAAGCTGTGAAATGAACAATGAAACTGGTGCCATTTGAAATGTGACCATGACCAGAAGTATTTACCATATCAATTGTATTTGTATGTTTAATACAATAATACAATGTTTTGAATGGTTGGAGGATTGAGAAAACTAACAGTTTAATGTCTTGAACAAAAAAGGATTTTAGGATTTTAGGTGTAGTCACGCGAAAGTATGTATCGTTTGCAATTTTTTTCTAGCTAGAACATATTTTTTAACATATATTTAGAGTGAAGATGGCTCTGGCGTAAGTGGTCCAGACCGTTCGGATTTCTGGTCTTAGCTGGGGTTCGAACCGTGCCATGCTTCGTGGGATTTAAAGTAGGTTTGTAGTTAGGGGGTGGGGTAGAAACTTGTATAGGATTGGGCTGAGCTTGGGTGGGTAGTCAGCTGGATTGGTTGGGCCAATAAAAAAACATATATTTAGAGTGGAAACTACAAGAGTTAATAAATTAATCATATCAAATTTAAGTTTAACTCGAGCCGAGTAAATTTTTTAGACCACTAATTACAAATATGTCATTCATATTTTTGTAATAAACAAGTCAACTAGGCTTCTTCATGGTTCAGCTTGGAGTCGAATCGATCAATTTGGTTTTAAGAAAATAAAGTGGATGATGAAATTCGATTTCATTCGGTTTTGAACATGTTGGTTAATGGTTTGATTTTTTATAAACAAAAGTTTTATGAAATTCTCACATTTTGAACCGTTTTGACTTACCGATTTTCGGTTGGATTTATGAACAATTTCGTCAAAATCGATCAATTTTTGGCTCAATTTAATTATTCATCGGTTCTCATTTTATAAACCAGATCACTTTGGTTTTGAATTGAATCAAGTTGGTTCTATTCAGTTCGGTTATTTTTTGGTCGATTCAGTTGTTTTTGGGCAGCCCTAAAGTCAATAGTGAATGTTAATCGGGCCGGATTTGGGCGACAAAGAGGAAACAATGAATGGGCCTGGGCCTAATCTCTTGTCAACTGCTGAAACGGTGCGTTTCGGTGAACATGAACCATCTTCTGATTCTTCTCTGTGGAGGCAGCAACATCAAAACGATGGCGTTTCATGGAACAGAAGCTGGTTCTTCTTCTTCCTGAAACCTCTGGTTCGAGTTCAGCTTCAGCACCATAAGTAATTGCATCAACCAGAAGCTGAGGGTTCGGTAATTTTCTCTTCCACTCTCATCGCTGTCTTTTTTTTCTCCTTAAGTATATGTGATGTGTTCATGACGCGATTTATTTTCTGTCTCTTTTTTGAAAACCTAGAAATTTCTGTAATTCGTTTCACTGAAATTTGGTGTTTTGTGGTTTTTTCGTAGTGTTTATTTAATCTATAGTTAATGAATTCGAAGGAAGCAACCAATGGCTTAGATCATAGCACTAAAATAATTTCTCTGAGATTGTTTTCATGTGATTTGTTCCTCACAGGCTAAAATTGGAAATTTTGACAAGTAATGTGCAGCAAAGTCATCACTCATATCCTTGTTTTTAGTTTACAGGTTGTGGACATTTGTTTTGATTTGCTTTACCTTTTTCTTTTCAAGATCGATACGAGGCGTCAAATTTGAAGCTACATTACATATCTTTTTTTCGTGTTGGACGAACTCTGTGGGTGTTAAAATGGCTCTCCTTGACGATGATTTGTTTCTTGAGCCTGCCGTGACAAATGGTGTGTCATCTTTCTCACTTACTTACTTCATAGTTACGGTATTTATCTACAAATGTATAAACTTGTTCTTGCAGCAAAGGGCGGTGGTAAGTTCCAGCCCAAGGTCAAACCTCGTCCTAAGAAAATAGCAAAAATTGGTCAGCTTGTTGATGTTGTAGATGATAAATCGAGGAAGCTGGTTGGTTCTTCTACCGAAGTCTTGGGAGTTCCTAACACTGATGAGACGCCAGCAATGGACAGCGGAGTTTTACTTTCCGATGGCACCAGAAACTTGGAATCAGAGGGACAGGTAGATCATTTGTTGTTACTTGCTGTTCTAGCATTTTGAAGTGCCAGCTTAAACAACATTTAGTTTTTGTTGCTTCTGTCATATATTTGTTCTCTTGACTTGAAATGTCATTAAATATCATTCTCTTATGTTTTGTTTAGGTAGAATCTGTGGAGCATGACTTGAACCCTTTTGATGATACACTTCCCGAGCATGTCATGAAGAATGGTATGCAATGCTCATCCACACAATTGTCAATATATTTTTTCGATAGATTTTTTGGTTTTGAATGATGTGTTAATTTTTCCCAAGCTCGTCGTGCTAGTGGCAAGTTTCTGATATTTCTGATGTTATAGGGGAAAAGCTTGCAAAACCAGATACCACTGTCTCTAGTACGGCAAATGATGTCGGTTTTTCTTCAATAGCTGCCTCAGAAATCCAGGGGGGTAATGAAGATAGCAGAAGCTGTGGAATAGCGAATGCTTCGACCACTGTTGCTTGTTCAATGAGTGAGGTGAGAAAAATAATCGTCTCTTCCGTGGTTTCTTTGTTTTGCATTTTGTGATTTTGAGTTATGTGAATTACAGAATGCAGACGGTTGCTTTGGGCTGGAGGGTCTCGAAGATTTCGTTACTCAACCTTCAAGTGGGATGGGTTTGTTATTGAAATCTATGCTATCATCTAAAAAGTGGCGTTCTAAAAATTGGGCAGCCTAGGCAGGGATTTTTAGAACACGTGCCCAATTTCACATAATCGGGCAAATCAAGTCGGCTAGGTGGATTCAAGCTATTTTTTTAAAAAATATATAAAATACCAAAATTAAAATAATTTATACTAATAGATACTTTTGTTGATACTTTTATTGTTTTTAAATGACATAAATGCAAAAAATATTAAAATTTATATTTTATATTTTATATACTAAGTATTTATAATTACTATTTTAATTGTGTATTGTAAATAACTTATTTGATAAAAATTAAAAAAATAAAGAAATTCAAATACGATTAATCCCCGGGATCCCTATCCGCCCGCCTAGCATTTTTTAGAACCTTGCTAAAAAGTTGTTGGTCTTTTCTACTCTTTATACTCATATATGGAATTTGGTGGCCTTGGTCCTCAGATCCGAATTCATCTAAACCACAAGCCCTTGCCGAAACTTCTCAACTAGATGATGCCATGATGAACGATGCACTGCAGTCAGATGACGTTCCTCTGGCTAAAATGGTATGCAGTTTAGCTAATTTCTGCCCGTATTGTTTTGTTGACTGAAAATGAGATGTTTTATTTAAGTCAATCCTTGCACGTTGGCTATCTCAGGGTTTCAAGAGAGGAAAAAGAAAAATTCCTACCATGTCCAATCCTGCTCAGAAATCCAAAGTATCCTCTGCTGTTGGTGAGGAAGAGAATGCCGGAAAGTCATCAATGCAGCTAAAGAAGTGTTCGGATCTATGCCTTGTTGATGAACCGGTCGATGAAGCTCATGATAATATTGGATACGCTGAAGTTGAGGATGGCGATGATGAATGGAGAGAGGGAGGTGAAGTCAAGAAGATAAGGGCTCCAAGGAGGAAGTCAGTTGCTGATGCCGAAAAACCAGCTAGAAAGCGCAAGAAGGCCAATAAAGAAACCCATCAACTTCCTAAAAAGTTCTCTCATTCAACTCGGCGTACCAGAAGACAGGGTATTGCTGCTACCAGTACCAAGTTATGGATAATTGTGAGGCTATGATTTATTATCCATGTTTTGATAATTTTTTATTGTTTTGCAGTGGACAGGGCTTTGCTTGAAATCCCCGAGGAAGAGCTTGAGCCTACAAACATGCCCATTAAGGATTTAATTACCTTCTATTTGCATAAGGAGAAGATGGAGGTATTATTTATAGAAATAAATGGGGTTTTTCGCGTCTTAATTTTCCCTAATGTTAATACGCAGGTGAAAACTACTCTTGTGGTGCAAACTAAGAACCCATCTTAGCTGCTGGATTAATAAAATAGAGGCCTTAGATCAAACCCCAGTGTGGCAAAAAAAATGTAGTTTTGGTGATCTTGAATTTAATTTAATTTAGTTAACCTTAATGATGTGGTTTAATCTCAGCCCTTTATTTTATAAATCCAACTGCTGAGACTGGTTCTTAGTTTGCACCGTAAGAAATGGTTTTCACCTGAATACCCCTCATGTTTTGCTAATTCCAACATTGCTTATGTCTTGGTCCTCAACTGTTTTTGTATGCAGGATAAAGAAACAAAATCGAAGAAATCTTCATCCAATGCAAGGTACCCGTCTTCATTTTTCTCATCTGAACTTAGTTGATCTTTCTTAATAATAGAAGTTCCAATCGCCTCAATCTATAGAATTCTTGTCTCTTTTTAATTATTCTTCTTTTGATTATTATACGAGTCATGTCTCTTGTTTCCCTTATAACTATTTTTATGTCTGATCTGTACTGTTATTGAAATAAACCTCTTAGCGTGATTTAAATGCAACTGCTGTTTTTGAACTGTAGTTGTCGATATCCAGTGTTTTGAAAAATGCTAGGCGCTAGTCGGGGGAGGAGAGGGCCTTATGGGGACTAATCGGGGATTAATCGAAAATAAATCGGATTGAAGGATTAATCGGAGACTAATCGAAGATTAATCCGATTTCAACTTTTGCAGTACTCAGAACGACGCTTCTCATAATGAAGAAGACGTGTTTGGTACAGAAAGATATAGTGATTCCATGAACGATGATGAAGGAGGCGATCCGATTGAAATTACAACAAGCCCTCCCACCAATTATCATTCCCATATGGATAAAACAAGCAGGTCAAAGTGGTCAAAACAAGATGACGAATTATTTTACAAGGTATTTTATATGCTTATAAAGCAAATTCAATTTTGCTCGTACTGTGCTATACTCGTTTTGATGCGGTGTTTCAACTAATCTAACCGAACTGGTCTTTCAGTGTATTCGGCAGTTTGGGATAGATTTATCGATGATACAACTACTTTTTCCCGATCGTACACGAAGACAGATCAAGTTGAAAATGAAGAAGGAGGAGCGCCAGCATCCACTACGGCTTACTGAAGCTGTGCAGAATCGCGCCAAAGGTAAAATCTTTTGCCTTACTGAAGCTGTATAGATCAAGTTTGTATTTATTATATCTTAAATATTTATTATTAATCATATTTTAATTGTATATGATAATTTTTAATAAAAATTAAAATAAATAGAGAAGTATAAACCCGATTAATCCGCGAAGTCCCTAACCGTCCGACTAGCGCCTAACGTTTTTTAGTTTACTTGATGCAAGTATAATATCTTGCAATGTTTCTATACATAAGTTTTTAATCGTGGTATGAGTTTTTTTTGCAGATCATACTCAGTTTGAAATGATGGTTGAGCAAATTAAGAAAACAGAGGCAGAAGAGGAAGCGGAAGAGTTTGATGGAAGCGTGACGGGCGAGGAGGAGGATATCGCTCCTGAAAACGATGTATGCATCATCCTCTCTCTTTCTCCATTTTGTATGAATCATAAAAACCCGGCTATAAAGATTATTTTCAATCACTGTCATTTTTGTAATTCTTGAAACACCAAATCCGGTTTTGCCACTAAATTATCTTTGTATATGGTCTAAATAATGGGAAAAAAACTCAGATACCATGAAACGTTTTTTGTCAGCAACTAAAACGATGATATTAAAGAATAGAGAGACGATTCCCAAGTTATTGGGAAAAAGAAACTCTAAGAACAATAAAGGAAAATTTAAAGAAAGGAAAGGAAAAAAAACAAAATGCCTAAGAAACGACTTGGAGAGCGGTTGCATTATCCGCCTGGATGATTGATTGAATCATATCCTCGTCGCTGCCATTAACAATTTTATATCTTGTGTGGTTATGCAGTTGGGTAGATTATGTAATTAATTAAACATCCTCTGAGACTCTTTTATTAGCATCTTTGGTGAGAAAGCAAATTTGTTTTATGTTAATGGCAGGACGAAGCAACAAAACCAGAGGAAGAAGAGACTAATTGTAAAGATGAAGCAGAAGCAGAAGAAGAGAGTCCTTCGCAGTTTGAGGAAATCGAAGATGACTTCGTCTTTGAAATAAATGAGTATAAAAGTGAATATTGAAAACAACACACATTTGATTTGTTGGCTCCTATTTCTCATGGTTTGGTTCTTTCTTATTTTGCATCTTAAGTAACATAAATACATACATAAGCAGCTCAAAAAATGGTTGTGAACTTACAAAAGAAATGTAAAATTTAGTTCCAAATTTATTATTCTTTTTGGTGCAAACTGCAAAGTACATTTTTGTAAGAGTAGCAAAAATGTCTTTGACATGAATTGTTTTTTCATTCTTTTCAATTTGAGTTGTTGGTTTCCTCTTCTCCGGGCACCATTTGGAGAATATTTTGGCTAAATTTTCTCTGAAAAACATTTCGGCTTTGTTGATATTTCTTGAAAAAGCTTATTTTATGCTATCGAGTTATAGGTCGGGAATGGTTGGGCAAAGAAGTGAAAAACCATTGAACTCGAGTTAGAAAGAAAATGAATTTAAGTTCTATAATATTTTAAAATTTAAATTTCATATGCAATTTTGTCATTCATTAGAAGTAGGGCTGTACATTGTTGGCCTTCATAATCTCGAAACAGTGCATGACGTGCAGAAAATGGATTAGAAGAGGGGTTGAGCAACACGGTCTCTCTCATGATTCAGTTACCAGAGTAAAGGCTCAAGAATAAACATGATTAAATGGTTGAAACGGTTATGCTTTATTTCTTTTTATTACAAGTTTTATTAAGAGTTATTTTCCTTATTTAATTTTCAAACTTTTGTATCTTTTATATATAATTCTAGTGAGTAATAGAAAATTCATCCCTTGTGGAAAGTGTTGTTTCTTGTTGTTTTTCTCTTGAAACTTTCTGATCCAACATTCATCGGGTCGAGCCGATCCGACGCTTATTGGACCCGCCCGACTCCTAGTCGGGTCCATGAGGCCAAACCTGCTACCCTGCCCAAGTTCATGTTGTTAGACCTCGTTGGGCTGTTGGGTCAACCCAACACACCCGATGATCCCTAATAAATGAGCCCGTAGCACTTTTTAACTTAGGTCCAATTCACATTTCGAAATTTAAGCCCAACTTACATTGACAAAGCAGAATGTGCCAAATCAATATAAACACAAATTAAATGACCAATGTGCCAAAATACAAACAGAAACTACCCAGATTTTCATTGCATGAATACATTACAATCTGCCTTCTCGCGGTAACTCGCTCTTCTCGCGGATCACTTGAAGGGCATCATGAAGCTGATCGTTTGTTCTTGCGACTTGAGTCGTGACCTGCTCTAGCTGGGTCTCGAAGAGAGTAATATGTTCTCCTGTCTGACCTAGTTATCACTCGACGGTTCCTATTCGATACGATCGGGACTTTCCTCGACGGGGATGTGGGGGTCTTCATGTAGACCGCTTGTGCCGTCATCGGCACGTGGAGCTCGAGGCGGCAGCACAATAAAGCTGGAGGGTGGAAAATTGGCCATATGGTTCTCATACTTGCGAGGGGATCCAATCGGGATTGAGACCCGGTTGTTGACGGGATGGTCTTCCATCGGAGCACACACGAGTATATTTTTGCTAAAAATCTCAATTTGGTGTATGAAAAATGCATAAAACTCAATAATTTTTTAGGGTTCTTAATACCCTTTTTGAGCCAAATAGCCTTTTTAAATGTCCCTACATTACAAGTCAATGTGCCTTTCATTTCTATAGCCTAAATGTTAATTTGAACTCGTGCATCATATTGCTTTGTTGCCTCGTTGAGTGTGGATTCAATATGAGATTTTAGATCAATGTATAGGAATGAAAGGCATGA
>JAYMTP010005288.1:0-13604 GCA_036897365.1 Geranium brycei
GCCAGTTGCCAGAAAAGGTCGCAAAGAAGCGCGATCCCCCAAAGAACCCCACGTAAAAGGAGACAGCCCCAATCGAGAAGCTCTAAGAGCTTCTCTAAGAGTTGTGTTAAGCCCTCGAGAAGGACTGCAAGTAATACACAATTATCAGGAGGCAAAATAACCCTTACCCTTGGTAATCGTATTTTTCTTTTCTTTGGAGCAGCAGCCTACTTCTTGCGTGTACCGATCGAATTTGATGAAATGAACCGAAGCGAAGAAATGTCAGCAGAGAAGACAAGGTATGGATGTGCAGAGAAGACAAGGTATGGGTATGGATGCTCTTTCAAAATCTTGATTCTATAACCTAATTAAATAACCGAAGTCAAAGCAAAAGAAAAGGTGCATTCGAGTCAAAGCAAGACGTATATGAAACACCAATCGCAACGAAACCTCACCCAAAAAGAACAAGGGGAAGGGGTTCTATGCGCATGTAGCGGAACAAGGGGTTGGTTCTATGCGTATGTAGCGTATGTAAATATACACTCAACTAAATAACATAATAACAAAATAGGTGAGGTAAGGTTATCTAGTTGCTCTTTAGAGTAGAGGAAATGCTTAGAGGAAAGAAAGCACTTGATGGAAGGTTGAATTGTCAATTTGGATAGAAGGCAGTTTGGATAGAGAAGAAATGTTTAGGTCTCCTTTCACTTTAATAAATAATTGAATAAATACTATTTCTTGAATCAGATTTCTTGCTTGAAGTTGTTCTTTTCTATATTCATAAAAAAAATATTAGAGACTTAATTTGTTTTCAAGGAACCTAAGATAATAAAAAACCCAAAATGATGGGAGTTGGTTAGTACTCGGGCGAAAGAAGAGTCATATTTCATTGGGATAAACTCACAAACTATTTTTATTCGAATAACCTCACAAAAATACAAATGATTTGACACTTTTCTCAACTAATTACAACTGACTATTTTTTTGCTCGAAGAGATGCGCTAACTTATTTTCTCAGATAGCTACATTTTTCGTTTGTTTTAAAGTAAGAACGTTAGATTTCAGTGCAAAATGACCAAAATACTCTCGAGTGTTATTCAATTTTTCAAAATCATGTTATTGACATCTCTTTTTTTTCATTTATCATTCTTTCTCTCTCCTCTCCTCTCCGTCTCCACAGGAACAAAATCAATCTAAAAGTACCAAATTCATAAACACTTCAAAATTACACAAAAACTACAATAGTTTTGTCGTATGGATTGGATTTAGCAACTGTGTTCATGACTCCAAATTATTGTTCACTGTGCTATTTAGGGCTCTATTTCTGACTTGTTTGACATGTTTTCCCTACTCCGATCTCTCATGGTTTTAGAAGAAAAATACGAAGAATTTATAATCATCAAAAGCTTTGATTGCAATTTCATACGGTTCCAATTGGTTCATCGTCGCAAGTTGAGCTAAACATCAAGTACCTTTCACTCTTCATCTTCTATGTTTCATGTAATGAGCATGTAAGATGTGAATCGATAAATTTTAGATGCAAGTTTACTATCTGTTTGGCTGCTCATAAAATGGTAGGAAATAATTTAAATTTCTTTTAGTCGTGACATGTCTTGAGTTTTTAGTATATGGGAAGTGGGAACAATTTATAATTGAGTTGGATTATATTTTGATTAATGAATGTTATACATCTGAAAGATATGAATCTATTCACCAGCTTATATAACAATCTGGGCCTCCACCTATCAGCTTGAGCTTTTAGGTGGGTTGGGTTTCTGATATGGTAGCAAAGCTTGATTCTATTTTGGACATGCTCTCCATATGCCATCGGGCCTAAAAGCACAAGGATTATGCGTCTGCTTTACATCTGCCCCCCTCGTCTGTTTCCACGTGCACATTTCGAACTGGTTTGCACGTGAGTGGGGGGTGTTAGAGTCCCACATATGAAAGATGTGAATCTATTGACCAGCCCTTTCCTCTTTGTATGATGCTTTTGCAGTATAAATCAAAGGTTACGACGGTGTTTGTATAGAAATTTGATTATGGTGTTAACTGGTATTTTATATATTCGAATAAGATTCGGTCAAATCGGATTGGAGTTGCAGCAATGAAGATGAGAGGACAAGAGAGAGAGAGAGAGAGGAAAGGGAAAAAAGGTCCAGGGTATTTGTGTTTTTTTTCACTTTAAGTTAGCTATAATCTTATTAGGGGCGGGCATAGGTCTAGAACCATATCGAACCAATCAAGAACCAGACCGGACCATACTCCACGGTTCTCAATTTTTGAGAATCGGAACCGGAACCATTACATGATGGGACGGTTCGGTTTTGAAACCGATTATCCGGTTCAGTTCTCCGGTTCTACCTGCTAGAACTGATCAATTATTTATTTTTGTTAATTATGTGGTTTAGGATACGATTTAAGACCCAAATTAAATGATTTTACTTCAATTTTTAGACGAAAACATGAAATTTATAATCATTAAAAATTCTAACAAACAAAAACATAACAAACAAAAACATTAAAACTTAATTATTAAACTCAATCGAATTATAAAATTACAAATAAATTACTAATAAAAGATAAATAATATATCTTTCTCGGTTCATTCTTCGATTCACGTCCTCTATCTCTATGTTTCATATAAATTGATGGTAGTTCGATGATGTTTAACATACCGGTCCGGTTCTGAGTACTCTTCGGTTCTATGTTTAAAGAACCGGAACCGAACTGAAAATCTGTTGTTCTTTCATTTTTAGAACTAGAATCGGAGAACCGTTACCCGCAGTTCCTGATTCTTTGATTCTAGTTCCAGTTCGGTCTTCGGTTCCGGGTCCAAAGTGCCCACCCCTAAATCTTATGCCATGAGATTATTTTTTTTATTTTATTCTTCTAATATTTATATTTATATTTATATAAGATTATTTCCAACCCAACGTGAGAAAGCAGGCTTGGAGTTCCATATAGCGTCAAATCAAACAGAAACAGCAGCCAACCAAGGACATATCGGGACACCCATGGCATTTCTAAATTTGTTATCAGCTATTCCGTAATTGTACCGTCAAACTAGCAATCACACATGATGGTCACCTAACTTCCAAACAAACCAATTGACAATCAGTTTATACCCCCTGCTCTCCAATAAAAATCCCCTAACGAGCTAAATACGTGACAGTCAGGTAACTTTATAACCAACATCGTTTGCGTTGGCCTCTCCTCGAAATTGCCTTTCGCTTTTCTCGAGATATATAGAGACACAGTGCTCTAGCCTCCGTGTGTGTGTGTGTACAAATCTCATTTGTCTCAAATCTTCGAGGGAGCTTCCTGAGGGTTTATCGGCGATCTCTTTGGTATCTCCTTCCTCTCGCTCACTCTGTGTAAGCTCTCCCTCTTTATGCATTCATTTGATTCGATACCCGGTTGAATGTGATGTGCTGCTTTCGTTGATTTTTAATTCGATCTGAGCATTCAAATGATGATATTATTCGTGTTTCTGAATAGAATGAAATACGTATTAACTGTGGTGATTTTGTCCTAATTTGTTAAATTTACGGAATGGGCAATGGTGCTAATGATGAATAATGGTGCTTATTGGGGTTTAATTGTTTGATTTTGTTGTTAACTTAGCTGGGAGTGGGATGGGATATGATGAGTTTGTATTGTGTGTTTTTATCAATCATAGTAAGTGATGATAAGTTTATATAACAGAAATGGCTGTGAGTTTTTTTTGCAAAAAGATGGTTTTTGTTCTGCCATTTAGAAACAACATAAGTTGCAGTTTTGTAGATGAGTTCTGGATTGAACCCTGATGTGATGGTGGTTAAATTTGATGTTGAATTTTGGTTGAGTGTGCCTAAACTAGGTGACCTATTGGATGGGAGTGAAAGGTCAGGCCAGCTTCGACAATAGGGATATGTATAGGAGCTTTTATTCCGTGAGTTAGTCACATCTAGTAGTCTTGTAATGTTCTAATCTGTGTATGCTAATACGTTTGAATATTTAGCTTGATTAGGTTGGGGCTTGCTCTTTAACTGTAATTTACTTATTGTTTTCTACTCGAAAACACAAGGTTCTAAACCTCATATTACAACTTTACAGGGTCTGGTCGACTGCATTTGAGTAGAGATGGGCGGTCCTGCACCATTTTCAGATATTGGCAAGAAGGCCAAAGGTACTGTGCAAAACATTCTGTATGTGTGTAACAGTTCTATTGAATTTTAGGATATGGACTTTGAAAATAGAATCTATTATGTATTACTTCATTTCACTGTAACGACGTATCTCTGTTTTTTTTTAAATTTTTATCTGCAATAAAGCGGCAAATACTAACCTAGCCTAACCTAACCTCCCATAACCCCACCCTTGCTCCCAAGATGTGGTGAACCTCTTGGATTTGAACAAAGCATCTCTTGAGATAGTGCACGTCTTGACCAACCAGGCCAGCCCGTCCTATTGAGCTACAACCTATATTTGTTGTAGTTGAGACTAGAGAGGGTTTTGTGCAGGATACTTCAAGTTTTCTTTTAGAGTACCAAGTGTGGAGTTGCATATGCATAAAGATGGTTTTTATTTGACAATGACAGTCTACTTTTTGGTCCTTGCCATGCCAACTTATTTTATTGTTGCACTTGTAGCACACATGAACCTATTTATATGAATTAGAGGTTAATATAATACCTTAGGATCTTGTCACTATAGAAATGAAGAAGCCTTGTGTATTTACATTGACATGGGTATAATCGAAGTGTAATACTCAGGTTATGAGGAAATAAGTAAAAGTATAGAATACAATATAGGCCCACTTATATAATTTGGTTGGCTAAGTTAGAGAGTTAAGTTGCGAAACTCAAACTCTTCCCTCAATTTCCATGGAACTTCAAATAAACTAAATATGCTCACATGTCCACCACTTAAGTGTTGCTGTGACCATTTTGGTGAGAAGTTATCATCAAGGTTTCCCTGCAGTACTTGTTTGAGTGTCATTTTTGAAAACTCAAGGGTAGGATCAAATGGGAATACGAGTGAACTATTGAGCCTCTTAGATTTAATCTTGCTGTAATTATGCATTTTCTCTGTATACATGCTCATTCTTTTTACTTTGAGTTTCTGTTGCATTTGTTTTTTTGTATCACTACCAATGTTTATTTTAGGATACTTGATACTTCCAATGCTAATTGAATAGCATGTTTCATCCTAATTTTGCTCGTTGAATACTTGGATGTTTTGTGTGTTAAGTATACATGTTCTTACACGTTATTTTTATCGTTTATCACCAGCTTACACTCTCTCTTAATGGATTGATTTTTTTTTCCTTCTGGACGTACAACATTACTTTAAGTGCACATATATTTCTTAGATTCTGCCTTATCAATCCGCTCCTCTTGGAAAACCATATGGTTTATGCAACTATATGCTTGAATCCGTAGTCAATCCTTGGTCTAGTAGGAGCAACTAACAATTGAATTCATTCCCCCCTTTCTCATTTTTCTTCAAATGTGTGTTAAACTATAGTTAGGAATATTCCCCTTCCCAGTACTCCACCATGACATACATAGGCAGGATGAATCCCAGGTTCTTTTGGTTGCATTTCTTAAAAGCATCAAAGTTGCTGTGGGAACAAAAACAAGCTCTTTCTAAACTACTTTTTTTAGAATAGAGTTCAAGTATGTTTGTTCTTTTTTCATATCTTATAATGAATATTTATAATATGGTGACATAATGCTGATACCTTTTGTGAGCCAGACTTCTCATGAATCTTTTTTTATGTTTCACTTTAAGGACATGTTTTAAGTTGAAGGAATTATTTTTAAATAAAGTTATTCCTTGGACACTATCGAGAATTTAACTGCTGTTTTTGTATCTATGATACCTTCACATCTCATGAGCTCAAATATAAATTTACTTTTCTTGTAAGGCATTTTAGTCAGTTTAAGCAAAGGATGTTGTTACAGCCACGTCACAAATGCAGGGACATAACAGATGTCATGACTGCATAATTTGCTATGTATTGTCATTTCTGATTTCCTTTTAATTCACATTTCTTCGTGCAGATCTTTTGAGCAAAGACTACAACTTTGACCACAAGTTTATATTGTCCATTCCAAGCTCTACTGGCATGGTAATAATGTCTGGCCCAGTGTTCAATTTCTTGTATTCTCATAAAATAACTTCTTATACAGGTGGGTGTTTGACTGCATTTGTTAAGAGTTCACTGCCGTGACATGCTTTTTTCTAATGCACTGATAGCATGGCCTGGAATTACATGCAATTGAAATTTCTCCTTTCACTTGCTTATATCTCGTGCACAGTACGCATTCATAACATGGTGTGGAAGTAGGGGTGTTCAATTGAACCCGAACCGAACAGAACCGACTGAACCGAACAGAACTGACCGAACCGGATCGAAACCGATCGTTTGAACGGTTAACCGAACCGATCAATTCTGGGCGGTTCGGTTCTGATAACAACCGATAGATCACCTGTTCGGTTTCGGTCTGGTTCGCTGATAACCGCTTGAAACCGAACCGAACCGATCTGGTGTAAAACCCCACACAAACCATGACAGGCCGATCTTAACCAAAGAATGAGTAATTACAAATGCAATCGATGGGAATCGAACCTGTAACTATAGACAGTGACAGAAGTGTTGTTATCGCCTCACTACTTTCTCACTTACGTCTTGTATTTATTAGTTCTATTATGTATTTATAAGAAATGATTAGTAGACAATCACCACACAATGGAAGTCCCACATCGCCTGTACATCAGATTCTCACGCCTCTGCCACTCTATATATTTAACTGGTGTTTCTGCACAGTTTATAAATTTACTGGGCTGAAAATCACCTAATAAACCATTATGTGGGCTTGTTGATTTAGGCCCAGAACATCTTCGGTTGGTTGGGCCCAAAACCGAGAACTGACTGACCAAGTCGGTTCGGTTTGAGCCGATTTGAGCTGTTGTTCGGGTCGGTCTCGGGTGGCTTCTTGGGAGAACAGACCTGGTTCGGTCAGTTCGTTTCCGGTCGGGTTGGGTCGGTTCTTCACCCGTGAACAACCCTATGTGGAAGTATGTGCAATTATGTAAATTAATTTTATTACAATCTCCGGAGTGATTATTTGGCTTAAATGGAATCACTAATAATCAATTGTATCAGCTAAGCAGTTCGTTTCTAAAAGGTTTGTAGTTACTGCAGTTAAAATTTAGCTTAAAATCAGAATAAAGCATTCAACTCTTGTACCAACCAATGCAGGCTTTGGGATTTGGGGTGCATGGATGCATATCTGCATATAGCTTGGTAAAGAGAAGCGTCTAGTTAGTTTCAGCATCCATACATGTAAATATATGTCACTGGCACACACATGCCTGTGATTTCCCGTACACTGGTTGTCATTATTTCCATTTGTGTCATCAGCTGGGTTTTTCCTGTATGTGGTAGTTCTGTTTAGCAAGGAATGTGACCTCATATTGGGAATGATAACTTATACCACATTTTGTTTTGAGTTAAAGAACTATGAACTCGCAGTGAGTCAGTATTTTTTATTGGTCATGTGGTCTCTTCAGTTGCTCATGTAGACATTGCCACAAGTATCTAATTAGTTGGTGCAGAAGACAGAAGCTTTAATATCAAATATTGTCTCACAGCCTTTTAACAATATTAATGCATTCATCAAAGAAGCCTTAAAAGATGGAGGTGTACTAAGAGGATATACTTTTACTAGAAAAGAATTCCTAACAAATGCTCTTATTTCTGTGTTATTCTACAATATATAGTTATGTTTTTGTATTGGGTCAAGTATTGTTTACTGTACTTATGAGTGAAGCTTTAACTTTCATGGCAGGGGCTTACAGCTACTGGTTTGAAGAGGGATCGAATATTTATTGGAGATATAAGTACCCTGTACAAGAGTGGAAGTACTGTTGTTGATGTTAAAGTTGATACCTATTCAAATGTAAGGGGGTAATCCTTTTTGCTGTAGTGACCTATTTCCTGGACTTCCTTTCAATCTATTTTTGATTGAATATAGACTTAAGTTGATGGATGCTCACACTCCAATATTTGCAAATATGGCTTGTATTTGTGCATATTTAACAGTTTGGTTCTTGTGAAATTTACTCTTTTGCAGGTATCCACTAAAGTAACAGTGAATGATATATTGCCATCAACTAAAGTAGCTTTAAGCTTCAAAATTCCTGACCACAAGTCTGGAAAGGTGAGTGCATATATGATTTTCGTGATAAAGATGAGGGAAAGAAAATAAAAGCTTCCTTGAAGTTTCAAAAAACAGTTATATTTAAGAATATGGTGGTAATAATCTAGGTTTAGAGATTTAATTAACTGTGCTAGCTCAACTCCAACCTTTGTCAAACTTGCAGCATATGCTGAAATACAAACTACTAAGTAATCAGCATCACTTACATTTCATTTTGGATCATAAAGTAATTCTTAGAGAGTACATCTGAATTTTCATGATTGTCTTATTAAGGAGAAAATATGTGAATGTGTCAACGAAAGATAAAATCTTGTCTCGTTGATCTGAGTCTCTGGTTTTCATCGTCTCTAGTTCAAGTGAATGACGAATAAAAATACAACCATATGAAATGATGCACACAACATACTTGAAAGTAACAATATAATAAACAATGCCTGGACTTTCTTCAATCTTCTGGGAGTCAGAGTTCATAATTGTGGTAGAGTGTGTATACATTAGGAACTAAGGTAAATTTCAGGATTGTTGGTAATATAACTATTTGCTTTGTACCTCAGTTGGATGTGCAGTACCTTCATCCTCATGCAGCCTTTGATTCCAGTATTGGCTTGAACCCAGCCCCACACTTGGACCTTTCAGCAGCGATTGGCAGCAAGGAAATCAGTTTGGGTGGAGAAATTGGATTTGATACTGCTTCTGCTGCATTCACCAAGTATAATGTTGGAATTGGCTTGAACAAGCCAGATTTCTCCGCGGCACTTTTGCTGTAAGTGTTCCCAAAACCTTATAAGTTTTGCTTTTAAGAAAAGTTTTGTGCTATATTTTTATTAGTATAGAATGAATAATTTTCACTGGAGGGCATCTTGCTTTCACGCAGCTCCATAGTTCAAATTAGGTTTATTGCTGGATGAACTGCATTGTATGAAGGAACCGTTACACACATGCATACATCCAGCCTGTGAATGGCCAACCATTTGTGAAAATTCGATAGGTTGAATCTAGTCTTTATGCCATCCTTAAAAGACCTACAGAATTTGTCAAGTTGTTGCACGGGATCAAAAGAATAGCATTTTTATCATCAGCACTGCAGGCTAGAACCTATAATAAGGAAAGGTTGGAGGAATTTCTATGTGCAAGTAAAATATTAGATTAATATTTGTAAACTTAGATGGATAAATTAACTAGTGTGTATTGCAAGAGGTAATTATTATAGGGGTATTAAATAGAAAATTTGGAGTTGCAATGAAGTACTTATTGATCTCGAATGATACAATAAAAACATGTAAGATTATGAAAAAATACATCTTGATACCTAATTTTAAATATTTTCAATCTTACTAGTACAAGGACCTATTAATTTTGTTCGACGTCACTGGTTCTATCATGTGGTGGGTTACCCAGTTTGATCACAACTTCATAGATCATGACTAGCACTCTTGTCCTAAGAATTGATGAATATTATTTTGCTTTATTGATTAGGTTGAGTGAGGGTTATTAATTTTCTAATCTGACAAATAAGGCCATTGTTTATCTGTTCTGTCATTAAATATCATAATTTTGGCAATAAAGACTTCTTCCGTGATTTTCAAAAGCTATCTTGGTGCTGTGTGTAGAGTATTGGGTTTATTACATATCTTTGTGTATGTTAACCAGGGTGTTTCTGAGATTTTTTGTTTTGATTTGGAAAATTGAAATGGATTTTCTTTGTATATATTGGAGATGGTACAACTCATCTAAAATAGCCTAAGGTAGAAGCAGAATGCCAAGGACCAATATGTAAAGAATAAGTGCAAGTCCTATTGGTTCCTTTGTCTTTTGTTTCACTGTTGATGTAAAATATTTTGTCCGGTCAGCTTTAGTTTATTGATGTCAAGTTGTCAACAGTGACATCAGATGCCCAAGGTCCTTGTGTGTTCGTATAGAATTATGTCGATTTGTTAATCTGTGTTTATTAAGTAGATCAATATGCACTAGTCTAACACTACATTTTGTCCCTGTAGGATGGACAAGGGAACTGCATTGAAAGCATCTTACATTCATTCAGTTACTCCTGTCAATGGAACCACAGTAGCTGCAGAAATGACCCATAGGTTTTCAAACTATGAGAACAGTTTCTCCATTGGAAGCTCTCATGTACTGGATCCAGTCACTTTGGTGAAGACACGATTCTATAACAATGGGAAGGTTGCAATGCTATGCCAGCGGGAGTGGAGGCCAAAGTCGTTGATTACCGTTTCGGCAGAGTATGACTCAAAAATTAATGATTCAGAACCCAAGTTTGGTCTTGCAATTGCTCTCAAACCTTGAGGTGGGTAACCTGATGCATGCATATCTTGCTCAAAGATTAGGATTTTGGCATTGCTATTTTTTCCCAAACCCTGAGGGGTTGTTGCCACACTCATATTATTGTTAAGAAAAGGAAGATTGATGATTGTATTAGTGGCTTCGTGAGAAGTTTGGGAGATGAGACCCAGTTTTGAAATATTTTGCGCATAGATAGGACAAATGGTTTACCCATGATTCTTAAAATAATCGTGAGGGATTAGGCATGCAACTCTGCCTTGGTATGCGTTACATTATTCATGTGATTTCTCAATCTCTCATGGGTTTCATTTGATTTATTCTTAAATGAATCTGGAGCTGAAATTGCATGCGAAATTTGCAGATATTGATGACAGATAGGATATGCCATCGATGTTCAATAGGATATGCCATCGATAGCTCTTCGAATGAAGAAAAGGTTACACGGATTCATCGGTTTATTTAATTACAACTTACTATATTTAGTTGAAGTTCTTTTACAAATTACTACACATATTATAAAAATTATTACAGTGTTTCTTACAATTTAAAAATTTCATTAAAGAGTGAAATGTTTAAAATACTCCTGACTAGTCATTAAATTTGTAAAGTGATGTCATTTTGTCCAACTTTTCCGTATTCTATGATTTTATTTTGTTGTTTTGATTTAATTGCTTTTTTAAGAGTGAATCAAATGCACCATAACTCATCATTAAGAGTGAATTATTCAAAGTGATGTTAGTTTTGCTCATATTCAATTCAAAGTGGTGCTCCTATATACAATAATGAATTATTCTAAAACTTAATTATTTGATTTGTCTTTCAAAACTCCAACACGATTCAAAGAAAAAATTGGTCCAAAGTTTCAACACAATTCAAAGAAAAAAAACTCACAAAATGGCTTGATCCGAAGCATTCTCAGAAAATAGAGATCGGGTTGATGAGCAACCTCCAAGTCCCTCCTTCGATTTCACCGAGCCCCTCCTCCGATTTCACCAGAACCAACTCCGATTTTGACCCACATCTCAGGAAAAAAACCCACCCAGTTCTTCGAGAATTCAGAAACCAGCAAGGAACCATATCCCTCTTCATCGATATGGAAATATGGTTTTTCAATGGGCCCTTCAGCAACCCTGATTTGTTGCCCAATCATTCCAAGTGCAGCTCCACCGGCGGCGGCAACCCCAAGTGCGGTTTGGCTTCTGGGCGATGTTGTCGTAGTTGAGATCCGGCGTCGGAGCACGGAACGTCCGGTGTAGTTGCGCTGTTCGAGCTGGATCTGAGCAACAACAGATTTGCTGAGCGTAAAGATTTGGATGTGAAAGAGAGGAGAAGAGGTCTTAGAGGCGATGGCCGAGGCCGAGCGCAAAGACGACCATGGTCGACACGTGCTTGCCGGCGCGCCGAGGCGCTTCTACTTCCGGCGCTCGAAGAGCGAGAGGACAAAAGCCATCTTCGCCGGACCTTGACGCTGTAGGTCAAGACGAACTTCCTCGGCGGTTGGGTCGCCGACGTTCTTAAGAGCTGCCCGAGCGTGGAGGAATTCTACCCAAGATTAATATGGTGATGCTCGGACACAAGATTTATTCAGCACAAGATTATCAAACCAACGAATCTAAAGTTGGAGAAATTTTGGTTCAAATTGAATTTGGGGATAAATTGCAATGAATGGTGATATTTTTATCACCGAATTAGGAAAACTCCCTGTTCTAAACCGACATTTGGAGAACTGTGTTATCAGTCTTTTAACCCTTTTATCATCATTCGAGAAGAAAACCCGTATGTACTAATATTCGAAGTCAAGATCTCACATATATTAGTGTGAGCTGCTTACCACTTGCCCAACATGAGTTGGTCAATAAATGGTGTTAGAGATGGGTTTAATATGGTGATGCTCTAAGTGATACGCAGAGGAGATAGAAGGTATAAGACTGGGTATTTTTGTCATTTAAAAAAATTTAACAACCAACTCAGTTAAAATGGACGGAAATGAAGAAAATGTAAAAAAATGTACTTAGGTGAGTTCAAACAAATGTTTTTAAAATAGGCATGGTAATTTGTAAATGAGCTCCAACTAAATATAGTAAACTGTAATTAACCCTAAATTTATGAGTTATATTTATATTCTTGCAATAAAAATGAGTTCAGTTTTCATATATTTTATCAATAAATAGTCACTTGTCATTTTTATTTACTTTTCGTATTCAATAGTTTTGGAAGTAATAGTTACTTACTCTTACCATTGAACTATATGTATATAAAAAAAAATCCCCAAATTGCCAAATGGCAACATTTTTGAAGATATTTCCATCAATCCTATTCTTTTTAAAATTTTGATTTTTTTTAAAATTTAAATAATTTATTTTAGTATACTAATACAACTAAAATCCAATCAAAAATTCTGATATCTTATTTAATAATTTATTATAGTATACTAATACATTTCAAACTCAATTACAAATTAAGACTTAATATATTGTAGTATACTAATACATATCAAATTTATCATACTATACTAATACAATTAAAACTCAATTAAAAATTTTGATTTTTTTAATTCAACAATTTATCGTAGTATACTGATATATTTCAAATTCAATTAAAAATTAAAACACTAATACATCGTAGTATACTAATATATTTCAAACCCAATTGAAAATTAAAAAAACTGATACCTTTAAAACTCAACTAAAAAACCAGATTTTTTTTAAATTTAAATAATTAATGATAATAACAAATAAAATTAGTATTAATTAAGATTGGTTGGATGACTGTTACAAAAATTAATAAACTAAATAATAATAACAAACAAATTTAATAACATTTTTTATGAAATACAAAAAAAAATTAATAACTAAATGATAATAACAAACAAATATGCATGAGTAATTATTCAGGACAAAAAATGGTCCCCACTACATGCCCCTCTCCCTCGTACAGTCTCAGCCAATCTCGCAGCTATACCTTCCACAAACCCTACAACCCTCTGTTGGGGTTTCCATGGGTTCCAAACAATTAATTTCATGCAGCGGAAGCAGAATTTTAACCATGGAATCCATAATTTAAAGACCTTAATGTAGATTGATTCTACACAAGATCAACATGAATATAGTT
>JAYMTP010005289.1:0-13603 GCA_036897365.1 Geranium brycei
TTCAGACTTTTTACAAACTAATTATGTTATATTTAACTGGGGTATCGACAAAAAAAGTTTCAAACTTGAGGTACTGATTTCGAAATGAGGCAAACTTTAGGTACTGACATGGAATTACCCCTAGCCTGTATATAAGTCACCCTATAGGAAGCCAGGAACTGAGTCACTAGGAGAAAAATAAGATACAGTGAAGATTCATTTAGTTATTTGTAGTGAGAGGATAAGCACAAGAATATAATATGGGACTCCATAACGTATGAGAAAAACAAGATTCAGTGAGGATAAAATATCTTTATTTCCAAATAAGGTAATAAGCTCTAGAAGTCCTACATGGCAATATCATTTGAGGAAAGCAAGATTGGAGATGAAACAACCACAAAAAACTTCCTTCAAAAAATGATTTTGAAGTAATAATGTTTTCCTACTGATCAAACATTTGAATTTGTGGCCTGGGGACCAGGGTTCGAGTCCCACCATCAGTATTTCTCTATCAACTTGTGTTGGGTCAGGTGGCAAAAATAGAGCTACCTTCCTCAAAAGGGAGGTCTTGAGCCCAAATCTATACATTTAAAGCTGGTAAAAAGTTGTGCAATGCTACCAATTGCCATGTCCACATGGGCTTGTCATTAGATTATGACATATTTTATTTCATCAAGTTTAATTATATTACAGTAAGCATTTCCCTTTTTTTTCCAAATACCTGCAATATATTGCCTTTATAGGCTTTATTCCTACTTTGTGTCCTTATGTTTTGTTTTTTTGTGTGCAGAGTTTCTCCCTTAACCTTTGAACTCGAGGCTATTTTGAAATTGGCAAGGTTCCTTTGCAGGTAAAGTTTTTCTTGAATCTTCATTGATGCAGTAATTCCGTAGGTGCTTATTGTTGACAACTTATCCAGTAGGCCATTTTGGATTAACTACCATTACCACTTCAATTGTCTTGTATGTTTATTTATTTATAGTTGGGATAAGTATCCCTCATATTGAAGAGCCCTCACAAACTGAGGGAATAATTGTTGATATCACATGTCATACCCAGGTAAGGAGTGGTGGTGTTGGACAGTGCTTGGAAGGGCTGTGTAGTTGATCTAGGGACACTATTAGCAGTACATTTCTTTGGGAAATTGTCTTCAACCCTTGACCTAATATTCTAATAATAGTTTGTTTCGATTTTTAGGAGTATTAAAAACCCATCTTAGAGTTTCATAGAATATGCGTAACCTTTGTTTAGGTTTCCCACTCCTAACTGTAATGCATTTTTTTAAACTTCAGCAAACATAATTTTACTACCAAACACATTGTCAGATGCAAACCAAACAGGTTATCTGCATTGAAGATACATGATTACTATATCAGACTTGGGCTAACACTGTCATTAAGATATTGGGCATCATCCGAGTCTGTAGAAGCTTGATAGGGGTGGTATCGAGATTGAATTAAGTAACGAGATAATATGTAACATGAATTCCCAACGTTCTATTCATTTACTATGGAAAACGATTTTGAGTAAAACATTATTGAGTTCAAGCAGTGGAAATTCAAATAAACAGATGTGCAAACCTTTAGAATTTAAACTAGCTCTCTATGCCTTTTTTAGTAGAACAGATTTGGTTGACGTTGTTCTCGTGGTAAAAATGGAAGCTGGACTAACAGATCAAGTAACAACTTTATTAATATCCATCTTGACCAGTCTACTACCTTTTCAAATTTAAATCTGGAAACATGTGCGTGTTCACTGTTATTTCATATGTAATATAATTTTCATCATCTTTAATATTTGTCTCCTAAACTAACTTCTCTTATAAAGCTCTAAGAGCTAATTTATATTATTTTTGGGATTCTTACAGAAGGGAGCTGGCCAAGGAAGTAGTGGAGTTGCTAACAGCTGCTGCTGATGGTGCTAAATCTTTGATTGATGCCAGTGATAAGCTGATATTGTATATTGAAATATCTCGTTTATATGGGACTCTTGGCTACCAGCGAAAAGCTGCCTTTTTCTCTAGACAGGTAGCACAATTGTATATGCAACAAGAAAATACATTGGCGGCTATCAGTGCCATGCAAGTCTTGGCAATGACGACAAAAGCGTATCGTGTTCAAAGTAGAGCTTCCCTCTCTAAGGATTTTCTTCACAATGTGAGTTTACAGTCTAAAGCAAAGAACAATCCACTGATTTATGCTGATCAAAAATAAAAAAACAGTCCACTGATTTAGTATTGAATCATGCATGATCTTATGCATACCACTTAGATTTTGCAATGATATGTGACCCCTAGATTGTTTTTGTTGATCTCTATTATTATTTATTGTTTCTTAATTATTTGGTATGGTGAAAGTCATGTTCTGTTGTTTTTGAAATGGAGTCCTTTTATACTTTTGCCTCCAGTATTGGAAATTCTTCCTTGTGTCAATGTGCCGAGCTGGGCAGATTTGTCTTGCCCCATTGTCTATCATTTCTCAGTGTTACACTGTCACTGTTTATTTATTTTCAAATTGGAAAATAGCATTAACTGCATTCAGTGTGTCAATAGCACATTTTCGTTATATTTGTTTAGGGTTCTTATTTTTGTTTCTAATGAAGGATTTGGGGGCCACTGAAGCAGTGAAAGGGCATCACCATTCTGTAGTTTCACTGTTTGAATCTCAATGGAGCACACTCCAGATGGTCGTATTAAGAGAGATACTGCTATCTGCCGTCCGTGCTGGGGATCCTCTTTCTGCCTGGAGTGCTGCAGCTCGGCTGCTGAGATCGTATTACCCTCTAATCACACCCGTTGGGCAAAGCGGGCTTGCTAGAGCACTTGGAAATTCAGCTGAGAGACTGCCTTCAGGAACTCGCTGTGCTGATACCGCCTTACCATTTATCAGGTATTTGTTTACCTTTATATTGAAGTCATAATCAGCAGTTATAAGACTATCTCTCACTTGCTTACCTCAAATTGGATTCATTGGTTGCAACCTTGACACACATATGATATATTTACTCCAAGGCGAGGGAAGAATGTTAAAGTTGAAGATTATATATATAATCAAATAAGATGATTGCTACCTAGACGTACATCTTTCTAGTGTTAGTTTGTTTCCTTTTTCTGGCGTAAGTCAACTGTTATACCTTATATATATTGAAGGAATCTCTATCATATTTTTATAATTAAGTTCAATCAATATCAAGTATGTCCGTTAGGATAAATTAGTTGGTCCGGTATTGAACTATGTTTTTATTACCTTAATACTTTGAGGAATTAAACATACTGACCAATTAATTTAATTGTTTCCAGGTTGCACTCTTTTCCCGTGCATTCCTCACAGATGGACATAATAAAACGCAATCCAGCAAGAGTAGATTGGTGGGCTGGGTCTGCTCCTTCAGGGCCTTTTATCTATACGCCATTCAGCAAAGGAGAACCGAATAACAGCAATAAGCAGGAGCTGATTTGGATTGTCGGGGAACCAGTACAGGTCTTAGTGGAGTTGGCAAATCCATGTGCCTTTGATCTAAGCGTTGATAGCATATATCTCTCAGTGCATTCTGGAAAATTTGATGCTTTTCCGATCAGTGTAAATCTCCCGCCTAATTCATCGAAGGTGATCACCTTGTCAGGAATCCCAACTTCAGTGGGGCCTGTGACAGTACCTGGGTGCACAGTTCATTGCTTTGGTGTCATTACCGAACATCTTTTCAAGGATGTTGACAATCTACTTCTCGGAGCAGCGCAAGGGCTAGTGCTTTCTGACCCTTTCCGGTGCTGCGGGTCTGCGAAATTAAAGAACGTAGTGGTTCCAAATATTTCTGCTGTCTCACCACTACCATTGCTCGTTTCACATATCGTAGGTGGAGATGGTACTATCGTTTTGTATGAAGGTGAAATCCGTGACGTATGGATAAGTCTGGCTAATGCAGGTACAGTTCCAATTGAGCAGGCGCATATATCGTTTTCAGGGAAAAATCAAGATTCTGTTATTTCGGTTGCATATGAAACCTTAAAATCCGTCCTTCCTTTAAAGCCCGGAGCAGAAGTTACTATACCACTGACTTTGAAAGCCAGGCAACTTGGCTTAGTAGACCCTGACGTCGGTGCTAATAGGAACGCCTCTGCAAGTACCGCAAGAACTCCCAAGGATGGGAACAACCCGACATTATTGATACATTATGCAGGTATTTTTACATGACATTTATTTCAGTGCATTTCTCTCCTATCTGCCATTTTTTTCTCTTTCTGTCAATGGCATCTCCAAATTAAAATATACACTTGAACCATTCATTATATAAAAGGCTTCAGTCTCTGGCCTTGTGAGCTTTCTAGCTGTTTACTATACAAGGGGTTCTGTTTCACAATTGAAGATCGGAAACACATTAGATTTGGATAGTTCTGTCAGCTTGTGTGTAGATTTCTTACTGTGTTAAATTGTAACATTCTTTTCCTCGCCCCTTTTGTCAACCTACCCGAATGGTGAATATAGTGTAGTTACACTCAAGTTGAGTTATAAAAAAAACCTAACTTGTCCGATTGAGCCCCAGAAGGAACATCGCACTCGACTAGAATATATAAGTTTGACTACAATGGTTTGTATGCGCATTTCGTTGACTTTTACTACGAGTCCATATTAGGAATCTTGATTTTCCTCATGGTGTCATCCATATCATGATTTCTTGTCGAGCAACTGTTAACACACATCCCCCAATTGCATTACTAAATTTTCTATTTGTCACACATTAAGGATAGGAACCATCTATTGCAGTTTTTGCTCTGAGCTTCATAAACTGGAAGGGATGTCCCTTGATATTATGCATTTTCTTTAGATTGGTTGAAATTAAATGTCCATATTATCATGTTATATTGGCTCATGTCAAGGTTTTTCTATTTCCTACGCTCAGTTTTTTTTTTCTTCATAACATTGTCTGATCAATTCAACTTGAATTGCTTACTGCTTCCGCGTTTTCTTCACAGGGCCACTCGAACAGTCTATAGATCCTTCAACTAATGTATCAATCGTTCCTCCCGGTAGACGACTTGTCCTCCCCTTGCAAATGTGTGTCTTGCAGGGCTTGTCTTTCGTAAAGGCACGCTTGCTCTCCATGGAAATCCCCGCACACGTCGGCGAGGATCTCCGCAGCCCAGTTTACTCCGACGCCACCTCTAACAAAGAAACCACTGGTACTGAAAACAAGATCGACAGGTTAGTAAAGATCGATCCTTACAGAGGAAGCTGGGGGCTGCGCTTTCTCGAACTCGAGCTATCCAACCCAACTGACGTCGTATTCGAAATCAGCGTCTCCGTTCAGCTGGAAAACTCCAGCAGCGAGGATAACATATACTCCGGTCAAGACGCTGCCGAATACGGCTACCCCAGGACCAGAATCGACAGGGATTACTCTGCGAGGGTACTGATACCGCTCGAGCATTTCAAATTACCCATCCTCGACGGCTCGTTTTTCTTGAAGGACACCCAGGCCGATGGGACCACGGTTGAGAAAACCTCGAGCTTCTCGGAGAAGAACACAAAGGCCGAACTCGACGCCTCCGTGAAGAACTTGATATCTAGGATAAAAGTCAGGTGGCAATCAGGACGGAATAGCTCCGGGGAGCTGAATATAAAGGATGCGATACAGGCGGCGCTCCAGACGTCTGTGATGGACGTGCTGCTACCGGATCCATTCACTTTCGGCTTCAGGCTCGCTAGGGCTGCTGGTTCCAAAAATGCTGCTGCAGGACCTCGCTCGCCTAGAGAATCTGTGCCCAAAGGTTGTGTTTTGGCGCATGACATGGTTCCTATGGAGGTTGTGGTGAGGAACAACACTAGGGATATGATCAGGATGAATCTGAGCATTACCTGCAAAGACGTAGCTGGCGAGAACTGCATTGAGGGCACCAAGTGTACCGTCTTATGGGCTGGTATGTTTTTTACCTGTTTTAGCTTTCTGTGGTTATTGCATGCTTTTCTTTATGTATCATTTATCGTTTTTACTGAGAATAATATAGAAAATCTAACCTAACTCTTTCTAGGGTGTAGAGTGTAGACAACTCAAATCGTGCCTACTTTGCTAAGGCTCGGTTCGATTTGAATGAGCTTAATAGTTAATCTCGAGTTCAGGTCGGAAAAAAGTGTTCGGCTCGTGGTTGAACGAGCTTACATAGTTAGGCTTGATCTCGGTTCGGAAAAAATAGCCAAGGCTCAAATTTGACTCTTGACTTGTTAAGTTTTTGCCCGTATATATTTATTGAAAGTTAAATTATATATTTAATTGTATTAAATAGAAAATTATAATTAATTAAACACTAAATGAGCTGGTTCGCTAACCAATCCAGTATTGATATTGTGATAGATTTGGCTCGAACTCGGTTATAATGAGCACGAGCCTAATATTTCAGTAACCAATCTCGAGTGGCTTGTCAAGGACTCGGCTCGCTTACACCCCTTACCCCATATATGCTTCTTAGCAACTGACCTTAGGACTCGTACATTGGATTTCATATGAGATAGTGTTAGTTTTGACCAACTTAAGTAAACCCTAATAGGTATTTGTACATCTATCACACTTTAATTCACACAAAATAGATCATAAGCCAACTATTGCTCCAGGATGATGTTTGAGTTATATCGTGGGATAATCTCGTAAACATACACTTACTTTTGACACATTTCTCATTTAAATACACTTATTTTCAAAAAATTGATTAAAAGTTGGTGATGATTCATTTTTTCTCAAATAGGGAAACATGGTAGATACCAATTAGTTTTTGGTGTGAAATGACAAAAATGTCCGTAAGTGTCATTCAAAATTTCAAAAGCATGCAACCCGGAGCTTATCCCCTGCAAAGGATTGAAAGTTTCTTGCATTATTATTCAGTGCCATTTAGTATTATTATACTCATTGATGATCATATTTGTGTGGTTCTGTTCTATTCAATTCTCCAGGTACATTGAGTGGCATGAGCATGGAGGTTCCTCCACTCCAAGAAGCCGAACACTCCTTTTCGCTCTACTTTCTCGTTCCGGGCGAGTACACACTTGTGGCAGCTGCTGTCATCGACGATCCCAACGACATCCTGAGAGTCCGCGCCAGGGCGGATACCCCCGACGAGCCAATCTTCTGCCGCGGGCCTCCTTTCCACCTCCGGGTTGTGGGTACTGCTTGAACTCATGCTTCTCTAACTCTGCTCTGCTTATCAGGTAATAAATAATAAGTTACTGTAATTTGGACCCATTGTAGTGATCTTTGAATATATTTCTCATATGGTAGTGATTGATTTTCTGCAATGACAATAACAACGATTTGGACTTGCAAAATTGGGAAATATTCCCCAATGTTTGACATTGACACGACACGCATTTAAAATTAAAACCATTCATTCTTCTTCTTCGTATGTCAGTTCAGTCTTGTCATTAACTGTACGCTTCGCTTTATGCCTACCATTTGAGTCTTTCCTAGTCAATTATCAATTTTCCAAATATATATACCTCCCTTCTCTCACACATTTAAACCTTTTTTTATCAACAAAGAAGCCATTTTTGTTTAATGGCACTTTTAAAATGTGCCTAAAGTATTTTAAAACGTTAGCCTCCAAGCTGACGGAGAGATCCGGATTAATCTCGAACTAATAAAGAAATAATTGGATAAGTTGAGAATTTGTATGGCATAGATTTATAAGTTAATAACTAGAAGTTCAAAGAAAAGGGATATAATACATATCATTTCTTATGTTAACCGGATTGAAGCCCGAGAAATGAACTCGGGTCTATGATACATATAATAAAAATACTAAACTCGAATGACATTAAATGTTTACATTACTATATATTGAGTACAAAACTTACAATTTTTGCACGAAAAAATATAGTTCACATCACACTTTTGTAAAACCGTCGAATATAGAACATAGTTTTACCATTTCCCCTTCCATTCATTGACTTGTCCACTTTTGAAAAAGATCAAATATCACGAATGTCAATGAATAACAGTGACATATATCCCTGCACAGTCATTGAGTAATACATTGACAAATTTGTCTAAGAGCATGGCTCAAAATAGTTGCTAGAAATTGAAAAGCTTGGGAATAAATAATGGTAGAGAGAGAGAGACATGGAGTTGAAGATGATGCAATGAGAAAGAAACATGGTCTCAACTGTTCACAAAAGAGTTTTTGTCTGTGAAATTCGTGCTGTTGAAGGATTGGGAAAAATGGTGTGACATAACATGAACAGACCAATGGCATAGGAATCACCATTTCATTTCATGCGTATATATGTCCTCCCTTTTCCTCATCTATCATGTCACCTTTTGTGTTTGTTTCTATGTGTGTATAGCTATTGTTCCTTTTATCTATTGGATGAAAATTGTGAAGAAACAAGACAAGTGTGGTTGTTTGGATAAGATGCTTCAATTTCAAATTTCTTCTTTTAAAGTCAAAAAAATAATTTTATCATGAAAAATGAAACAATACAAGAGATAGCAAGACAAACTCAAATAAAAACTAGAAATCGCAATCCCGATCATCCGAACACTTTTTCAGAGCGAAGTACTCTGGCCCAAAGTCTCGAGTGGTCTTGGTTTTCCCCATGGATGGAGTCAAAACCTCTTCTTCCCCCTCTTCCCAATCCCCTCCACGATCAATGTCATATGCATCCAGCTTTTCTGTAAGCAGTTTATGAGAAACTCTGCTGCTCCTAAATCTTTTGGTAAACTTCACTGTTATGGAAACATTAACCTTATGTTTCAGTCTAATAAGTAATAGGTCTAATTGAAATCGTAATCGAATAGATCCGACCGAATTTTAGCTTATCTAGTACAATATGTTCACGATTTTAAGATTTGGTCCACCCACTTATCTCGAAGCATATAAATTTCATTATATGCATTTCAGATATAACTATATCTAGAAAATATTATCTTAGTAAATATATTAGAGTCACACATAAGATATATGTGAATAAAGTTATTAATTTAAATATAAATACAAGCATCAACCTATCAGTTTAATTTTTTTTAGATTAAACTTATCTAACAGTAGCAATTAACTAAGTCTGCAAATTGAAAGTTCAGTTTAAATAACACGTTTAGGCTTCATAACAAAGTGAGTAATCCTTCTAACAAAATCACATATTTAAGATGGATATTAAAATTATTTTAATCTATTAATTATTCGCACGAGACACACAACAACACATCATATCCTAGTTTTTTTTTCTCTTTATTTCTTATAATATGAAAATTTAAGTCTCATTTCAACTACACCAAACTCATAAAATAAATAATAGAGATAACTTGTAACTGCACATCAATGAGTGGTTTTGTGGTCCATGAAACTGTTTAGCTTTATAAAAGTGCTCTCGTGGTCCATTTTTGTAGTTTATGGAAAAAGCATAAGGTATTAAGTAAAGTGGGTGAGATTTACTTCATGATGCTCATTTTCTCAATGATTTCATCCAAACTCAATTTCATCAGCCAAGAGTTGCACAAAAGCATTAAAATCTTCAGGTAATAAATATGAGTTTATTAATTTCAATGGCCATACATACTTTGATCTTTATGGAAATTGTTACATAAAATCCATTACTTGTTACATATTTACTATATCCACTAACAAGATGAGCAAGAGCTAGGTAGCATTTTTCAAGGGAGTGTGGTCACTTTAAATATAGAAGATTTTGTTTTCTTATTAAATTGTACAATTATTTTAGATACAGAAGATTGGGTTATTCACGCTCAGATCATGTTATTTAAGGGTGAGCAGGAAAATCTGCCAACCCGTTTCAACCCACCCGTTATGAGACTCAGTACGATGCAATTTGGATGAATAATGAATACAAAAAAATGCAACCCACTAATATTTGGGCTGAGTGACATGTTGCATATGTATAATCAGGTTCCATTAAAATAAATAGAGTCAACTAAATGATGTTTAAGAATCTAAACTTGTTTTTTTTACCTGGAGTTAATGTTCAAGAATCAAATAGTACCTTCAACATATTTTGAACTGGAATTAACCCGTGATTTTGTTTTTTTGATCATATTTTTGTTTTTTTAGTTTGGCTATAAGATGCTAAGTTGGTAAAAAATATTGATTTCTCCTTCGTTTTTGATTGACTCGGGGCTTCATAAGCCCACAAAATAAATGGCTATGGATAGCTCCAACCTGCCCAAATTCTACCCGTCCCGATGAATTGTCCGTAATTGACTCAACATAGGAGTAAGGCGGATTTACAACTAATACTGACTGTCTCCCCTAGATCATCCAATGTTGGTCCCTGAGCTAAATGACCCGACACCGAAGACTGAGTGAAGAAAAGAAGAAAGCTTTCGCTCTTCTATTATACAATGAGCCCTGATACCTCTAACCCGCTCTTTTTTGATCACGCGAATTTCGTACCTGAACTTAAATTATGGTTATAATTTGAGTATATATAAAGTAGAAGTACTTTAAAGCTAATAAAATTGTTGAAAAATCATTGGCAGACGGTCAAACCAAACAGTGCCTTATTTGGTGGTCCCCACGTGAATTTATTGAGCCGGCGGCTGTCTGTGTCAGCTTCCAAGTCAGGGACCCACACATATCCACGTGTACGCTCCCGATTCGCCTAACCTCCTGCGCGTGCTTGTGATGGTCACATCTTGTGGTCCACAGATCTCCTGTTGACACGTGTCCACTGGGGTCGCCGTCCCGCGAGTGGCGGAGATACAACCAACGTTTTTTCTTTGTTTCTCTCAATTTTCCATTCATATTTATTATTATTATTCTTATATAAATAAATAAATAAATATAAATATGATTGGAAATATTTTTTTTCATTTCCCAGGATAAAAATTGAAAATTTAGTAGTTGGGTTTTCGTTTGACGTAAGTGAGGATGGGAACGGTTCAGGAACCAGACCGGATATGATTCTTTGGTTGTTTGAAAATCGGAACCACCTGAAACTATTATGTGAGAAAGCGGTTTAATTTCTTCGGTTTCATTCCTCGATTGTATTTGGTTAAAAATAGTTGTTTTTTATTTTTAATCTAGGACACTTTTATATGTTAAATTAGACGAATTTAGTCTGATTCAAGCCAAGACTTAAAATTTGCAACTATAAAAAAGTACAAGAAAAACAAAATGATAAGATTTAATTGTTAAAATTAAAACTCAATCGAGGTGTAAAGTTTCTAAAAAAATTAATATAACATATAATTATCACATGTGAGTAAATGAGAGGTGGATATGTGGCAGTGCAAAGTGGTCTAGTTATACATTTTAAGAATTAAATCGAATCGAAGTTGAACGATTATCTAAAAATTTAAAACTAAAATCGAATTATATGTCGAAAACTTGGTGGTGAGATGATGGATTATATGGAGTATCCGGAACAATCGGGTATTGAGTGAGGTGGTGGTCCTGGTGCAAGTGGTTTGGTTCCAGGCCAAATTGGTCCTGAGAGTATGGCATTTGGTGAATCCAGCTTCGGTGATGGACGCGGGTGCTCCGGTCAGAGTTCGATAGTCTCCACATCCGGATGGAGTTATCAAACTTAATGTTGATGGTGCGTGGAATGCTAGCTCAGCATCGGGTAGTATTGTTTTATCATTCGAGACTATTTGGATCGATGCTTGGGAGCGCGGGGAGGCTTTAGCGGAGGTTATCTTCCCCTCTTTTGGCGGAAGCTAAGGCTGTGCTTGATGAATTGACCTGGATGACATCGTTGGGGTTGAACAGAGTTATTGTGGAGTCCGATTGCTTAACTGTCATCAAGTTAATGCAGTTGCCTTCTACCTTGTTATCTCCGGCTGGTCTAATCATTCCAGATTGTATTTGTATCATTAATAATTGTGTAAACCTTTTGTTTTGTTCGTATATCAGATAACTTGGCCTCAAAGTGATGACAAGTTTTGGGCCGTTTAAGTTCTGATTATGAGTTTGGGAGCGGAAATTTGCCGTCATCACTGTCTCGTATACATTATAACGATCTTTCTCAATAAGATGGGGTCGTTTTCTGTTTTCAAGAAAAATATTCAGAAAATGATTTTTTTTTAAATAATTATAAAACATAAATGAAAAGGAATGAACGGTACGGACGGCTGATAAATAAATACATTTATACATGTAATGGACCGGTGTTTTCCACGCGTGTCGAGTGTCGTATACTTCATGGCTCTATCACGTGACTATTGGAGACCGTTGGATCAACCAACTCACCGTCCATATAATAATAATAATAATAATAAAACAAAGCGTTTCCAAAATATTAGCCATTGCTATTGTCGAGTGACGTGTCTCTCAAAAGGTGATTAACTATTAATCTTATTATTATAGTCTAGTAATCGTAGTTAATACACTTGCCTCGTATACATCACTTTTAGTATTTTTAAAATGCAAATTAGTATTTGATCCTACCTTATTCATTTTAAAATTGACTAAAATTGTTCAAAACTTTTGTTTCAAAAATGTTTATGGTGAGAGGGACTGATTTAATTGACACGTATCCTACGGCTCAAAATCAAAATATTAATATTATTAATTAATTTTTTTATAATAATAAATCAATCTCGAAAAATATAATTATCCTTGATTTAATCAGTATGTATACATTATGCATTCTTGAGTATATTTGCAAGTAACTATACTCATGCAACTTTTTTTTATGGGAAAAGCAAATCGCATCACTAAGAATCAGTAATACAAACATGCACGAGAAGAGACGGGACAGATCCTCCATCAAATTGACAATCAGACATTGAAAGCATAGTCTGTGCAAAACAGTGAGCTATTATATTCCCTGATCGTTTCACAAACACAACTAAAATACTAGAACACAATCTCATAACTCTCCTACATTCTTCAATAAGTAGACCAAAAAGAGAACAAATCGACGACCCATCATTTAATGCTGACACTATATTCTGATTCGACTATGACCGAGTCGGCAAAATCAAGAGCAATCCATTCCAGAGCTTTCAAGACCGCCCAAGCTTCCACCTAAACGGGATCCAACTCCCCGACTCTCCGAACCCCTCTGCCGCCAACCACCACGCACCATCTCCATCCCTCGTCACACTACCCACAACCATCCAATTTGAACAAACCGCACCTTTGACCGTAATCTTGATCGACCCTCTCGGAGGCTTCTCCCACTTGATCTCCTGATTGACCGCCACCCGATCACAGACCACCCTTTGAGCCGATTTCCACTCCCCAAAAACCCGATATAGATATAATGTAACTTTTTATACTATAATGAACTTTTATTTCGATTCAAGAAAATGTAATATGATTTTATGGGTTCCGACTCCCAAAAATATATATTTGTAAGAAAATAAATAAATGTCACATTTATGAATTTCCAGCGTATTTAATGTTTATTCAGACATACCCTCTGAAAGTGTATTTTCTACTGTCTACGTACATAGAAAAATTGGATAATGTCGGAGACTTTGTTTGTTTATAGATAAGATAATTGTTAATTAAAATTAATTGGCGGTCTTAATTGCTTAATAATCTAATACCATGGGTCCCACAAGCCTTTTTAAAAATCTTATATATAAATAAACAATCTTTTCCCAGAAACAGGCTGTTTCTCTCTGCTCTCTCTCTAATGGCGGATAATTACCATAATACCCTTCCCCACGACCT
>JAYMTP010005290.1:0-7500 GCA_036897365.1 Geranium brycei
ATACGCCCCCATTTCAAGTTGAATGAAATTCTAATGAGTACGAATTCCCGTAAGTAGAATTATTGAACCAACACCCCATACTCCTCTTTCTTTCCTTTCTTTCTTTATTCGAAAGAAGAGAAGCGTGCGAAATTCTCTTATCTAACCAATCAATAGTTCCAATTTGTTCTTATTGAACAAGAAAAAATAAAGAGCGAATTCCCCTAGGTCAAAATCGAAACTTTAGTTTATTAATTGGAAATTTTTCTTTAATCAAGAATCAAGGGGTTTTCCCGATTTTTCTTTTTTTATTTGTAGGCGAATTCCAAATTGTTCGAATTGTATAATCCTCAATTACCGGCATTGGTAAACGACCCAGAGCAATTTGATTATAATTCAATTCGTGACGATCATAGGTTGAAAGCTCATATTCCTCGGTCATCGATAAACAATTTGTTGGACAATACTCGACGCAATTACCACAAAATATACAAATTCCAAAATCAATACTGTAATTAAACAGGCGTTTCTTTCGAATATCGGTTTCAAATTTCCAATCAACAACAGGTAGGTCTATAGGGCATACACGAACACATACTTCACAAGCAATGCATTTATCAAATTCAAAATGGATTCGACCGCGAAAACGATCCGATGTAATTAATTTTTCATAAGGATATTGAATAGTTACAGGGAAACGATTTGCGTGGGATAAGGTAATCATAAAACTTTGACCGATGTACCGTGCGGCTTGTACTGTTTGTTGACCATAATTCATGAATCCAGTTACCATAGGAAACATATTGCGAATATCTATGAATAATTTTATCTTTCTTTCTCTTGATTTAAGACAAGCCACGAATAGAGAATATCCTATTCTTTTTTTTATATTACACTATTACAGCGAAAGGAGTTGAGAAGAAGTTGTTAATAATAGATTGCCAAGAGAAATCGGTAAAAGAAATTTCCACCCAAGGTTTAAGAGTGGGTCCATTCTTAATTACAGCGAAAGGAGTTGAGAAGAAGTTGTTAATAATAGATTGCCAAGAAAAATCGGTAAAAGAAATTTCCACCCAAGGTTTAAGAGTGGGTCCATTCTTAATTACAGCGAAAGGAGTTGAGAAGAAGTTGTTAATAATAGATTGCCAAGAGAAATCGGTAAAAGAAATTTCCACCCAAGGTTTAAGAGTTGGTCCATTCTTACCCTAGGTAAAGTCCATCTTGTTGTAATAGAAATGAACAAGAAAAAAAAAGTTTTAGCTAATGTAATAAAAAGCGAGATTGTTGTTCCAAAGATTGCACCCACCTTATTTATTTCAAATAATTGAGGAAAGTCTATCCACGGAATAGAGAGATTCCAACCACCCAAGTAAAGAATTGTTACAAATAAGGAAGAAACTAATAAATTGAAATAGGAAGTAACGTAAAATAAACCAAATTTTATACCCGAATATTCCGTTTGATAACCTGCTACTAATTCTTCCTCTGCTTCTGGTAAATCGAAGGGTAATCTTTCACATTCCGCTAGGGAAGAAATTAGCAAAACGATGAACCCTATAGGTTGACGCCACAAATTCCACCCCCAAAAACCGTATTTGGACTGCGCTTCAACTATATCAACTGTACTTGAACTGTTAGAAAATCATAGTCGGCAAGACTATTACTGTTCCCACCGCTATTACAGAACCGTACATGAGATTTTGACCTCATACGGCTCCTCTAGCGTCGCAAATAAATTGCTAAATTTAAGGACCAGGTAGTATTACTTCAATCTGTATATGTTTGGAGCATAGATAAAGTTTTAAAAAATCTATTGGAAGGTCCGGAATTAGACGAATGGAATTCTGTCTACTAAAAATAAAAAAAGGGGAAGTATTTCTGAATTCATCTCATCCTTTACTTGAAAAATGAAAATTTTGACTTCTTGAGTAATAGCTCAATACTTGAATAAAATACTCCGTTTCAAGATATCCATAAATATTTCAACCCAGAGTTGTCAATTGCGAATTTTATATTATTTTATTATTGTAGGTTAGTTCATGAATAGTGCCACGAGTTCTAGCTCCATATAAATGTATATATGAAAAATAGACATAATATATATATGAAAAATAGACATATATATCCATTTTTTCGATTGTAATTTGATTATTTCCTTTTTTTCGGTTCCCATTCTTCTTTCTAACAAACTAACAAAAAAGGATGGGTTTCAAATAAAAGTAAATAAAGGATTTTTTCGTTCCTTATAGTTATTTGTTTAATCGGTGGGTACGAGCATACTCGGGATCGGAATTTTGAGGAGTACTGCTTAATCATTTCTACCAATTGAAAGCCCCAAATTACTCTTCCTTTTTTTGAACAGTTTTTTCAAATCTCCATTACAAACCCTTTCCGTATTTTGGTGTTCCTAACCATCCACTCATTTTTCATCAGCCCCCCTATTTTAGCGTAATAGATAGAAAGGGTATCAAAACCAAATACGGTTTTGCTTTTTTTGAGCCCGCTTCAAGCCGGGACGACTAATCAACCAATCTTGGGGCAAAGGTCCTTTCCCCTACTATTTACTTGGGGCAAAGGTCCTTTCCCTTACTATTTACTTCCGCCTAACTCTTTCTCTTGTACCTAAGGAAATGAGAATCCATTTTTTACTGCCAATTTCCAAATTTTCTTTTTAAAGCTGTTTTCTTTCACTCATATAACTACCTGGTTTAGTCCATCAACCCGAATGATGAATAGGGAAGGTTTTCTTTTTTTTTTTAACGAATCGCACGTAGAGATATTGACAACACACAGAGAGTTAGTGGTATTTCATAACTAATTGATTGAGCAGTAGCTCGTAGACCACCTAAAAAGGAATATTTATTATTTGATCCATATCCTGACATAAGAAGTCCAATGGGAGCAATACTTGCAATGGCAATCCATAAAAAAACACCAATATTTAGATCAGCTAAAACAAGACGATAGCTAAAAGGAATTACTGAATAACTTAGGAGAATTGATATGACTGCCGTGGATGGGCCAAGACTGAACAAACGAATATCCCCTCTAGATGGAAGAAGATTCTCTTTGAAAAGGAGTTTTATTCCATCTGCTAGAGCTTGAAGAATTCCCAAAGGACCGGCGTATTCAGGCCCAATACGTTGTTGTATCCCTGCGGATATTTCTCTTTCTAACCACACAATTGCTAATACACCTATTGTGATTCCCAATACAAGGATCAAAATAGGGACAAGGATCCAGACAGTCCCATAGACTTCTTCTAAGGATTCGAATCCGGAAAAAGAATTGATATTTTGTACTTCTCTTGTATCAATTATCATCTCAACGATCAACCTCTCCCATAATGATATCTATGCTACCTAGTATCGTCATAATATCAGCCAATTTCATTCTTTTAACTAACTGAGGAAGAATTTGCAAATTCATAAAACCCGGTGGACGTATTTTCCATCTCCAAGGAAAACTGCTCTGATCTCCTATCAGAAAAATTCCCAATTCTCCTTTTGGGGCTTCAACTCTCACATAAAGTTCTTGTTTCGGCAATTCAAAAGTAGGAGAAGGTTTTTTACTGACGAATCTATATTCAAAACCACCCCATTCTGGATACCTTTCTCTATCAAAACATCGAATTTCTAAATTCTCATAGGGCCCCCCCGGAATTCCTTCCAGAGCCTGTTGAATAATTTTTATGGATTCCCTCATTTCACCGATTCGGACTAAAAAACGAGCTAATGAATCTCCTTCTTTTTGCCACTGAACTTCCCAATCGAATTCGTTGTAACATTCATAAGTGTCGATTTTACGAAGATCCCATTGTATTCCGGAAGCTCGTAGCATCGGGCCTGATAAACCCCAATTTATTGCTTCTTCTTTACCAATAATGCCTATTCCCTCTACTCGTTCTAAAAAAATGGGATTCCTCGTAATAAGTTTTTCATATTCAGCAAGTCCTGTTAAAAAATAATCACAGAAATCCAAGCATTTATCTATCCAACCATGAGGTAGATCAGCCGCAACTCCTCCGATACGAAAATAATTATGCATCATTCTCATACCGGTGGCTGCTTCGAATAGATCATATACTAATTCTCTTTCTCTGAAAATATAAAAAAAGGGGGTTTGTGCGCCAATATCTGCCATAAAGGGACCAAGCCATAATAGATGAGAAGCTATACGACTTAATTCCAACATAATTGTTCGGATATAGCTGGCCCTTTTAGGTACTTGAATATTTCCTAATTTCTCTGGGGCATTTACGGTTATTCCTTCTGTGAACATAGTAGCCAAATAATCCCAACGTGTTACATAAGGCAGATATTGTATAATAGTTCGATTTTCCGCAATTTTTTCCATCCCTCTGTGTAAATAACCCAATATGGGTTCACAATCAATAACATCTTCACCGTCTAGAGTAAGGATGAGTCGAAGAACGCCGTGCATTGATGGGTGGTGAGGGCCCATATTGACTATCATGAGGTCTTTTCTTGTAGCTGGTATAGTCATAAGTTTTTCCTCGCTTTTTTCTTTCATGAATTGCCGAAAACGAAACTAAATTTATCCAAATTCAAAAATCTAATAAATCCAATTTTATAGAAGGGATATAAAAAATTGAAATTAGGGATATAAGAAAACGAGATTCTTCTAATTGAAAATAACGTTTCAAATTTCACTAGTTTGTGACTCTCGAATATTCAACCTATTTATTAATTCTTTATAACGTACTCTATTTTTCTTTGATAAATAAGACAGCAAACGCTCGCGTTTTCGCAAAAGTCTATGTAAACCTCTCTGAGATAAATAATCCTTTCTGTGAAATTGCAAATGGGAAGAAATGCTTTGTATTTTATTGGTAAAACTAAATACTTGAAATTCAATGGACCCCTTATTCTTTTCCTTTTCTTCTTGCGAGATCACTGAAATTAATGGAGTTTTTACCATAAAACAGGGCCTCCTACCCATCTTTTTTTAATATGAATTTTACCGATCAGGAATAAAAATCTTAGTTATTTTTCCTTTTTTTTTTTTCGTTATGAACTTAACTGCTTGTTGGCCTTTGTCTTCTACTACAACGAAACTGGATTGCACTGGCTGACAAAGTATGCTTAATGTGAGGATTCTAGGAAAAATTTCATTTGGCGACTGATGCCAAACCAAATAAATAGCCATTATCAATTTGATATAGGGACCTCCGAATTGCCCCCGCCAAATTAATTCGAAAATCAATACGATTCCGAGATAATACGCTAAGGTGAACCCGAACCCTTGAGTTTTCATTTTCCCGTCCTTATCCGTGATATAGTGAGTACAGATCCCAAAGAAACTGACAAAGACTAAGGGTTGCGGAATCAAAAAAAGTTTATGTTTTTCTATTTGCTTAGCCAGTCGAACCATTTTGTACTTAGTATCACTATGCTGACTCATTGTATAAGTCAGATAGCGTGATACCCCGAGAACGGCCATATAAATTAAAACGAAACGAAAGAGGTCCTTACTGATTAAGTAAGGATGGAGGTGTCAGGAACAAGGGTGTAGGTTTCATTTTCATAAAGAACCCCCTATATTTAGTTTAATATTCTTGAAGAAACCGCGCGGGTTGCCTCTGGGGTGTTCTTTCGAAAAACTTTTTGAATTCCCGGTAAAAAGACATTTCGCTAATGACAAAGCTTTGAGCGCCGCCTCGGACCCTTTTCCTTTCCACATATTTTTACGAATTCGCTTTTTCGAACTAGAAATCCTTTTTTTTGGAACTGCCATTGTTTTCAAAACCCCTCATTGTTATAGTTGGATGTGAAAGACATCTATTGTTTAAAACAAATCATTCTTTATTGCATTTAATTATTCTTTATTGCATTGTATTTCTTGTATTTATCTCCTTTCTCTTTAGATTACACAAACTTCGATTTAATTACTTTTTTCTATAAAATAGAGAATAGAGAAAATATACGAAAAACGCATAAAAGATTTGTTATTAGAACCACAAATATGTGCGTTTTTTTTTTTTTCAATTTCTATTCCACAGAGTGTAGAGTGTCCGACAGAGCAGAAAAAAAGCCTCTCTCTTTGCTTTATTGGATCGTTGTCTCTATTTGTCGTACTAGTTTATCGGTTCTTTATGCTTTATTGGATCGTTGTCTCTATTTGTCGTACTAGTTGTACTAGTTGTACTAGTTTATCGTTTCTTTATGCAATTTTTTACATAAAATTGAAAGTTGAAGAACCCAAGTCTTGCCCACTTTATTTGAAATTCATTTCAATCTTTTTTTTTTTTTATTTTTCTATTAACTATTCAATTAATTAGTCAATTAATTAGTCAAGCTAGGCAAGGTTAGAACTACCAACTAATTGAAATTTGAAAAAAGTTGAATGGGACTAATAGTCCATTTTTTAACGTTAAAGAATACAGTATTTTGATTTCAAAAAATCAATTACTCCAATTTTTTTTGAAAAATTCGAACCTTCTTCATTTAAATATTTGAAGAGCATTATAAAAGTATTAAGAATCAGAATACCGAACTTAAGAATTCAAAATATAAAAATTCATTTTAGTATTTTAGTTTGGAATATCTTTCTTTTTTGTTGATCCTTTTCAGTCAAAAGAGATAAGAGCTGGTGAATTAGAAAAAATGAATTAAGAATTTTTTTTATTGATTTTTTATGGAATATACAAATAAATATTCATGGATTATGCCCCTCATTCCACTTCCCGTTCCTATGTTAATAGGGGTGGGACTTCTCCTTTTTCCAACGACAACAAAACATCTTCGCCGTATCTGGGCCTTTCCTACTATTTTTTTGTTAGGGATAGTTATGCTTCTTTCGGCCTATTTATCTATTCAGCAACTAAATAGAAGTTATATCTATCAATATGTATGGTCTTGGACCATCAATAATGATTTTTCTTTAGAGTTTGGTCATTTGATAGATCCACTTACTTCTACGATGTCAATCTTAATTACTACTGTTGGACTTACAGTTCTTATTTATAGCGAAAATTATATGTTTCATGATCAAGGATATTTAAGATTTTTTTATTATATGGCTTTTTTTAATGCTTCAATGTTGGGCTTAGTTACTAGTTCTAATTTAATACAAATTTATATTTTTTGGGAATTCGTTGGAATGTGTTCTTATCTATTAATAGGCTTTTGGTTTACACGACCCGTTGCCGCAAAGGCCTGTCAAAAAGCATTTGTAACTAATCGTGTAGGGGATTTCAGTTTATTATTAGGAATTTTGGGTCTTTATTGGATAACGGGTAGTTTCGAATTTCGAGATTTATTTCAAATATTTAATAACTTGGTTCATAATAATGAAATTCCTTTTTTATTTTTGACTTTGTGTGCTTTCTTATTATTTGGGGGCGCGCTTGCGAAATCTGCGCAATTTCCCCTTCATGTATGGTTACCCGATGCCATGGAAGGACCTACTCCTATTTCAGCTCTTATCCATGCTGCTACTATGGTAGCCGCAGGAATTTTTCTTGTAGCTCGGCTTCTTCCTCTTTTCATAACCATACCT
>JAYMTP010005291.1:0-13598 GCA_036897365.1 Geranium brycei
ATTTCACTTTCAAATTTTATTAAATGGCTAAAATGCCCTTGTATTTAAAAATGAAAAAATAAAAAAATCATTTGGTTAACTTTTTTTTAAAAATTTTTTTGTGGAATAAATAATAAAAAAACTACTTTGAATATTATTTTCTTTAAAAAAAATTTAAAGAATCAAAAGAACCTATTTGTCATTCAAAAAGTGGTTTCATAAAGTTCATTGACCATTGTTTTAATTCGTTAAGCTTCATGATTTAATTCGTAAGTCTCAAAATGTAATTCATCGAGTTTTATGATATAATTCGTCTGGTTTCATGGTTTTATTCGTCAAGTTTCATATTTCATTGTCTAATTCGACAAGTTTCATGGTTTCGTGATTTAATTCGTAAGTTTTATGATGTAATTCGTGAAACTTGTGAAGTTTCATTGTTTCATTAATCAAGTTTCATGATTTAAAAAACAAATAACGAAGAGAGTTGTCCATGATGATATGTCAGTAGTATGGTTCACTGTTCCACTGGTATGGATCACAATATGCAGTATAAAGCTAGCATAAGTCTATTGTGAACCCAACTGTGATTTATTCTAAAATATATGCTTTTTATTGCATATTGTGATTTATTCTCAAAAAAGCTATAGCACGAATCACAATCTAGTAAAAAGCTAGCATAAATCACAGCAAGTTCATTTTTCCACACTCCATAGGAAAACACTTTAATTCATACAAATCAATATTTTTCAAATCACTGCATACATAAATGGAAACAAAACCAGTCCAGTACATGTACCAAAAACCCAGTTCAAATCTCTTTGAAACAACAAGCCATCAACGAGTAATATGGGGTTCATGATCGAGACCGTCTAGCTCCAGATCTGCTTCGAGTTGATGCCGGGATTCTCCAGAAGCGGCGGCGAAATTAGGGTGGGCGTGAAATCGGACCAGAACCGAACCGAGCATTATCCATAGTTTCAAGGGGTGGGCACGAAATTGGACCGGAATCAAACAGAACCGGACAGCCGAAAATAACTCAATCGAAATATAAAATTTGCATACAAAATAACAATAAAAGATAAAATAATATACGTGGGTGGACGAAAGGAAGACACACATCGACACAAACCAACCTACACTTATCGAATAATCAATGGTTCTGAGTTTCGAGAATCAAAACCAAATCAAACTGGGAAATAAATGGTTCTCTTAATTTCAAAAATAAAACCGAAACATTAATCATGCTTCCGAGTCCAATTTACTTCTCAGTTTGGGACCAGTTCCGTGTCTAAAGTACCCAAACCTATAGTTTGTCTTGTTCCAACAAATTTGGATGAGAAATGGATATGAAAAACAAAACAAAACACATAGCAAATGAAGCTCACCACCACCAACCTCCAAACCCAGACTCACCACCACTCCAAGCTCGACCACCACCAGCTCGGATCTGATTCGATAGGGAGGTCGAATTCGACGGCGTGGCCTGGAACTCCATAGTTATGGGGCTTTCGAAAGTTGGGAGGGTTCGGGACGCTCGCAAGGTGTTCACGAAATTCCCCAAAGATGCGGGAAGCTCCGCATCGTGGAACGTTGTGCTCAGCAGGTACGTGAGGAACAACAAGGTTGTGGAAACTATGGAGCTTTTCATCCAAATGCAGAAACAAGGAATCGAGCCGAGCGAGTTCACGATCACGACCCTCCTCAACGCTTCGGCCTCCACGGTCAGGGATGGCTAAAAAATCCAGACTCGACGAGTACTCGATTAACCCGCCCCGATCGGAACGGGTAAAACCCAAACAAAATTGGGTAAGGGTTTTTTGGTCGGGTTTTTGACCGGGTGCGGGTGGACCTATACCCGCCCCGGTCTCGACCCGTACATTTTAAAAAAATTAATATATTATTTTTTATTAAAAACAACAAAGACTTAGAGAGTTAGACTGGCGAACTAATAATATGAATTGAATGATTAAATCATTCGTCTCTTTTGTAAATTGTTTTTTAAAGCACTCTTATGTATATTGTTGGTTTAAACTTTTTATCTCAAAACGAAAAATAAATGGCTAAATTTAGCACTGGATTTAGTTGCATAATTTGTTTTCTAAGACTTGTTGAATTTTGGGTTAATGATAAAGAATTCTTTTTATAAATTGCCACAATTATGATGATTATATTATATAAATTGTTCAGTTTTTAAATATTTAAAAAAACTGTTAATGAAATAAATTTTAGATTTTCGGGTCGGGTTTTAGATTTCGGAAAAAACCCGTACCCAACGGGTTTTTGCGGGTCAGCATCCGATCATGGTGAACGGGTTTTCTCCAGGTTGGATATCCGCTCACATTGAACGGGTGCGGGTTTGGCACAACCCGACCCGTTGCCATCCCTATCCATGGAGCTCTGGCTCAAGGAAGATGGCTCCATTATCACTACATCACCAAGAACAAGAACAGTCTCAATCTAAACAACCCGATCGTCCTCACATCACTCATTGACATGTACTCCAAATCCGGAGCCATCGAAACCGCCCTCCGAGTCTTCGAGGTCTCCCCGAGAAAATCCAGATCACTCGCCTGCTACAACTCCATGATCATGGGCCTCGCCACCAACGGCCTCCCAAGAGAAGCGATCAAACTATTCTCAAACCTCGAGTCCTCGAACCCGACAACGTCACCTTCCTGTCCATCTTAACAGCCTGCAACCACTCCGGCCTCGTGGAAGAGGCAAAAGGGTACTCACCCTGATGATGGAAAAATACAAGATCGACCCGTCAATCAAGCACTTCACCGTCCTAATCGACCTCCTGGGCCGAGCATGGCACGTCGAGGAAGCAAAAACCCTAATCCAAGCAATGCCAATCGCCTCCGACGGTATAATATGGGGATCGCTGCTCTCGGCCTGCAGGAGCCACGGGAGGGTCGAGATGGCGGAAATGGCGGCCAAGCACCTGCTCATGTCCAATGCCTACACGGGCTCAGGCCGGCACGAGGAGGCTGTGAGGCAGAGGGTTTTGATGGGGGGCAGAAGGGTTGGTAAGGAACCAGGTTGTAGCTCGATTGAAGTGGACAGAGAGGTTCATGAGTTTGTGGCGGTGGGAAGCTTCATCCGCAAGCAACCGATGTTTACTTGTTATTGGATAGGTTGAGTTTGATTTTACAAGAGTTTGGTTGAACTTAATTTGCCCTAAAGTATTATGCATGTTCAGATTTTATACATCAGGTCAAATTTATTATAAAAGAAATTTGTAATTAACAGAATGAATAGACGCTAATTGGGTAGAAAGAACCTTTTGAGGACTAATCAGAAATTAAGGAGATAGGCGCCACCGCCCTGGCCGGCCCTCCGGGAGACACAAGCATAGCATCCATAACACAGACTCGAAGACAAGATCGCTCAAACCACATTCAGAATACGAAACCTTAAGTACTAAACTCTTAGGCATAAAGAACTAAAAGTTAGGAGAAGATTAAGTGACACCAACCTCGTAAAATTTTCGTGTTCGGCTACTTTCCAACAGCCTCCTCCGTCACGCCAATCTCCTCCTCCAACAGATACACCTAACATCTCAAATCAACGAATCAGCTAAAAGAAACGAACCAGCCAAGCGATACAATCACCAACAACACAAAAAACTTTCCAAAACCTGCATATATGGAGAACTTGCTTCTGTTAAAATCTTGTAGACTACAGTTATGAAGCTCTCTTCAGCTTTAGCTTTCTGGTTTCAAACTGAGAAAAAAGAATGTATGATTAGTATCTCCGTCACAGGAGTTGCTGTAATTCCTCAGGTGACATGTGTTGCAGGAGTTGGTGTAATTGCTCAGGTGACATGTTCTGCAACTGCTCCGCGATCCAAATATCAATCCTGTCTCCCTGGTATTCTTGAATGGCCATGTATTGAGGGTTCTGATAGAAACCGCGGGGACCTGGAGGAGCTGCGTGCTGCTGCGGCGGCGGCGAGGAGGGTAGGAGTTGCTGTAATTCCTCAGGTGACATGTGTCGCAGGAGTTGCTGTAATTGCTCAGGTGACATGTTCTGCAACTGCTCTGTGATCCAATTATCAATCCTCTCTTGATGGTATTCTTGAATGGCACTGTCTTGAGGGCTCTGAAAGAAACCGCGGGGACCTGGAGAAGCTGAGTGCTGCTGCTGCTGCAGCGGCAGCGGTGGGCAGGGTGCAAACCTCGATTGCTGCTGCTGGTAGAAACCTGTATGACCAGGAGGAGCTGTGTGCCGCTGATGCTGCGAGGACTGATCAATGCCATGTTGTTGCTGTTGGTACTCTTGAGGGCCATAGTAATCCGGATAACCTGGAGCTGCTGCAGGTCGCTGCACGGTTCGTTCATCCTGCCAGTAAACGAGATTCTGCTGATTCTGCGCTGGAACCGGCGGCATCGCTCTCGAGCCAGCGTCAAAACTCCGAATCGAGCCAGGGTCCTGGCATAAAATAGCAGGAGACACCGCTTTTGCATAACTTTTTAAGTCTCCAAGTTTCAAGTACATGACAGATAAAAAGTTTGTGATATCAAGAAGCATGCTTTGACTCTTATTATCATCCTTTTGACCAATTCAGTGAATTCAAGAAGCATCTGAGACACAGCTTGTGCATAACTTTTGAAGTCTCCAAGTTTCAACTACATGACAAATAAAAAGTTTGTGACATCAAGAAGCATGCCTTACTCTTATTATCATCATTTTGACCAATTCAGTGAATTCAAGAAGCATCTGAGACAAGTACGACGGATTTTACCTGTACGGAAGCAGGGGCAATAGACAGGAGGTTGCGCTGACAGCTTCCATGAATGCCGGGAGTACTCGTAAATGGGTGGAATATGTTAGCATCAGACATTGACGATCTGCTCGAAGAGGCACCGCCCTGAAACTGGTCCATGTCACTCATAGATTGATGCAGATGGACACCAACATACGATTGATCATGCAGATAACTGTGATTTTGTTGACGCTGCTGAAAAGGCGCACCTGATCTCGCAACCTGTAGAGTTTCAATGACAAGTCAGAAATAACAAGTGAATCTTTCAAGAATTAACTTGTAACATACATTACAAGTTTTTTTTTCAATTGTATACCTCTGACATTGATGATTCAACAAGTCCTGGGTCATAATCGTTCAGAGATTCAACATCAGTATCAGATTCAAGAAAACCAATTGACATTGGCACCGCCGAAAATGGAGAGCACGTGACATCACGTGTACTGGAATCACGAGTAGATTCAATGAGGTCAGCCCCACAATCTCCCCTGCCAACACCCTCTTCCGATACTTGGACATCATCAATACATAAACCAGGTTGATTGGAGTTACTCTCTGTATCAGGCACCTTAGGAGGTTCATGGCTGCTCTTGTCTTTAACAGTTTTATCGTCGCGATGGGATGTTTCTCCTTCTCTTGCATCGTTCGTGACATCGTGTGTACTGAAATCACAAGTAGATTCAGTGGTGACTTGGACATCACTTCCCTCAATACAGAAACCAGGTTGACTGGAGTTACTCTCTGCATCAGGCGCAGCAGAAACGTCTAACGTGGAAGATCTGGTAACAGCATCCCGCTGACCAACCTTAGGCCATTCGTTCAAGTTAAATTCAGCGTTCAGAGGTTGCTGAATCGGCCTTTCAGATACAGGTGGCGGGTTTGAAGAGTGCAAGCCAGATATTGTTGATCCCGCTTTATATAATAGATTCATACGTGATTTCTTGCCCTTTTTCCCGACACCAGATTGAACTCCCGGGCGTTGTGGCGCAGAAGATGAGGCACCGTCGACTGCTCCTAATGTCTCTCCTCCCAAATCAGTACTGAGAGGGCCACTGAAATGAACAATTAAACTCAAACCTTAATCATCATTAAACATCCGATCAAACCTCAGACCATTAATCAAAATTGCAACATGTAGAAGTGAAACTTATAAGATCCATTTGAAGAAATCGAACAAAGGGATCATGAATCACGATACTTGCATTGTAGGTAATAATTCATATGCAAGGATTGCAATTTATAGCAACATCAATTACTTTCATATCAATGCTTACACGCGTCTTATAATCGTTTCTACAAAAATCTGTCTACAAATTATGTCATTGCGTTTTCCGCTATAGGAAATGCATTGAATTCACTCCACAAGCAAATTGAAACTAATAATGAATAATAACAAACATAAAAACATCGTCAACAAGAACTAACCCTCGAGGAGATGAAGGCTCTTGATTTGAAGCTTCCCGAGTGTGAACTGAACCAACAGAAGAAAGAAAATCAGTCTAATTTGGCTAATTAGATCCACATATACCCATTCATGCACAAATTGAACCAACAGGACAAAGAACAAACAAAAAAGAAAATTAATCCATTAACCCTAGCAAATTTTCTTCACAGCCAAACAGGTTTCAGAAGACACTCAATCAAGACCACAGCCTTACATATACATACAGAGTTCTTGAAGCTAAATTTCCCTAACCAAGCAATCTCCATTTGACCAATTGTCCATTCAAGCAAAAACCCCCAAATTCGAATTGAAGTAACAGAGAAAAAACAAAGAAAATCATTCCAGTTTCGCTACCCCAAACACTACTCCGCATTCAAAGCCCAAACCCAAGAATTTTCCCTCCCGAAGTTTCTTCGCAACCAAACAGACTTCAAAAGACTAAATCGCCGATTTCACCCACACTTTTTTCCCGAGAACCAAGCAGAAAACAGTCCACCCAAACATCACCCCCACATAAGAGAACGGAGAAGAGAAAGAACCAGACCTAGACTCAGGGCTCCGTCGTTCGTGTCCATTTTGCAATCCACGAGCGCTTTGCGGATCTCACTCTTCGTGCCTCTCACAACCGACTTCACTTTCCTCGCCAATTCCACCATCACCTCCGACGCTCCGTCGCCGGAGCCACCGCCATTGGCGCCAGAACTCATTGAAGTGTCCGTACAGAGAGCAAGCTTCACGACGAAGTTTTCACGTAAATCTCTCTGAATTGAGATAATTCTACGTAAATTTGATTAGGTTTCTCAAATCTCATTTATACCACTCGAATTATAAACATTAACAATTATGGCACTTATGTTTACAAAAATCTCACAACTCCAATATGTTAATATTTTTAAATATTATATTAATTTTTTTAAATGACAAAAATGTATCTTTATTTAAAAAACTAAATAATAATTTCATTCTTTTTAAAACATAACTTTTAAAAAATAAATGATTAAAAACTGATTTTAGTATAAAAAAATTTAAAATTAAATTTTATAAATAAAAAACGATGTTTAAAAACCGTTTTTAATTTAATATTTTTTTTTCACAAAAAATATTTTTGAATCAAGTTTAAAAAGTATTTTTTAAATTTCTAAATGCATGTGTATTTTCGTCATTTTAATTTTCAAAAAATTAACGGAGTAGGGTTAAGTGAGACTTTTGCAAGTCTTAGGCCTCACAGTTAGCATTTATGATTTGGGGATGTAAGTGAGACTTTGAGAAACGTATGAGAATTTATTTTAGGGAAAATTGTAAAAGTCTCCCTATAATTGTTTGTGTTTGCAAAAACTCTTCCTTGACTGTATTTTTGCAAAAACTCTCCCTCACTCATGTTTAAATTTGCACAATCTGTGCAAATCCGTGAAAATTAACGGAAGTGTCACTTAAGTGTTGGACATTTGGACATCATCAATACATAAACCAGGTTGATTGGAGTTACTCTCTGTATCAGGCACCTTAAGTGTTGGACATTTGGGTTAGCACATTTAGGGGTGGGAATGGGGTCTAGAACCGAACAGAACCAGTCAAAAATTGGACCAGACCAGACTCCCCAGTTCTCCATTTTAAGAACCAGAACCGAAACCGTTACATGCGATTCTTGATTCTCTGGTCCTGGTTTCGGTTCGGTTTGAATTTGGTCTCCATTTAGTTGTCAAAGTGTCCATCCTTAAGTACGTTTGAATTAACACTTAAGTCACACTTTTATTAATTTTCACAAATTTACATAAACAGTACAAAAATAAACATGAGTAAGGAAGAATTTTTGCAAAAATAAACATGAATAAAAGCGAGCTTTTGCAAAAATAGAATAAGGAAAAAGTACGGGCAAAAGAACATATTCTTAGGGAGACTTTGCAATTTTCTCTTTATTTTAAATGGGAGCTGTTGTGTATGGACTGTTCTTGTTCGTGTTGCGGAGTTAGTCTAGAATCATATAGGCTGTCACGCAATTTACGTCACGGCAACTTTGGATTTAACCATAGATTTGAGAGCCGGTGGACCATGACCGTACGCGTGTCCAAATAGTTTACATTCCGGAGATTTTCACCGCGCACGCAAACGCATGTTAGTAAATGTCTTGTATTTTCTGATAATATTCGCCGCATAGATAGATTAAGTATGAGTGATTAATGTTTAAAAAATCTCGGTTTTCCCTAAAAAAAAAATTCTCGGTTTGTTTTATTAATTTTTTAAATCAATGTTTAAATTTGTTTATTATTGATCAGTTTTTACACAGCTCTCTCTTGTCAATTGGCGCCTAACATTTTTTCAAAACAATGAGTATAAATTGTAGAAGAAATATATAGAATGTAACTTTAGTACGCGTCGAACTCATCTGATCTTTTATGATCATGACATACCAAATAATAAATTTAAATGTTACATTTCTTCAGTTAATTTCCAACTTCGTGTCTGATTTATGATGAGTTTTCAGTTATAATTATACGTAGAATCTCAATCTTACATAAATTTCACTGTTTACTTTGATTAAACACACACGTATTTCATTGCATTTAAAAGTTTAATCTCGTAATTACTCGCCCCATCAACACAAACCTTTTTATTTAGCTTTGTAATCCCCTCCCCTCCCCTCAACACACAAACCTAACATTCCCTACTCGATTTTGCACAAGCCATCCTTTTCATCTTGTTTGGACCCACAACTACGAGGGGTGTCGATTATAATTTAGGTCTTATTAACAACATTCTTACAAAACGACATGCACTAGTCAGAATTAGAGGGCTTTCTGAAGACTAATCAGATTAATTGAACAAGCATGAGATTTTAGACCACTCTTTACCATTCACGTGAGTCTACCCGACTTCTTTATAAGGGGAGTATGCAAAACAAAACATTTGACACCACTGATTGAGAAAAACGAGTCTTACCTAAAAGGAACACTCAATAAATCTCATATAAACAACGAATCTCACAATTAACCCATATTTTTTACATTTCCTACTTTATTCTGCAGGGGTCCTATCTTTTGTATCACCCACAATCATGAGGGGGTGCCAATTATAGTTTAGGTCTTACCAACACTGTTCTAAAAAATTATACACTGGACGACTTTCTAAGAACTAATCGAATTGACAAAAGATTAATCAGACAAGGAATCTTTAAACCACTACTTACCCGACATGGGAGTCTATCCAAATTTTTTTTAAAGAGAGTACACAAAATCAGACCAAAGAATCTCATATACACAACAATCTCATGTTTGAAAAAAAAATAGTCGATCAGATCTCAAGTCCAATACATGAATAATTATATGATGTGAAACTTTAGCACCCAACTACGTGACCCATTTCACAAAAAATGACATGAAGACAAGAAAATTTCTGGAGATTTGGTAACAAATTGAATACCAGAAAAAGGCAAAAAGTAGAAGATATTGCTCAAAACACCATATCAAGCTGACCATAGTATTCTCTCACACAAGCACCATATGCCAGCAAAACACTCTAATTCCTTTTTGAAGAAAACCAAAGCCAGCACCAATCTTCTTCCTCCAAACACATATAAACCAAGAAAGATGAGTGCTAAACCCAAGAAACATAGCAAGCCATGGAAGGACACAAGGCACATACTCAGATATTGTCTCTGCAGAAGATGATGAAGCCATGGAGGTTTTGGAAGAGACTCGACTTGCAGAAGACCGTTGACGGTTTGGTGTTCAAGCTCGTGTCCGTAGCAGAAGCTCTGGTTCTGGTCTCCACTTTCTGCTTCTTTCTCCTATGCTGTGGCGGCCATTTCTGATCTCACCACCTTGTTCTTGTTCAACCAGTTCGATTCTTTGATTGTTTTTTCTTGATTTTGTTTCATCAGTTCGGATTTTTCCTGATTTTGAATGGTGAATAAAATATACCGTTCCTTCTTTTTTCCCGAGTGCCTGTTCACCCACAACAGAGTTCTTATACAGTGTTAAAACCAGGGCCACCAATAAGTTCAAGCTGACGTATGCTGATATACAAAACTGAAAGAACAATAAATTTACAATGAATCAACATTATATGTAATCAGGAATTGATATGGACCTTTCGATTGAAGGTTTAAACGGCTGAGATTAAATGTTGCATGTTTACATCATATAAATACCGGATTTACAACAACTGAGATTCATATATTTGTATCTACATTATTATGTGTTTATGTATCACTTATACCGATTGTTTACATAAGGTTATTTTCACCTGAACTCTCATGTATACATATACTTGTTTTCTTCACCATTTTCTCTGCAAGAAATGAATAGGCAAAGCCCTATAAACATACATATACATGGTGTGTGTGCATGAAGATTTGTGGGAAAAGAATGGAACAAAAAACCAAGAAGACCATTGTAAAGATGCTGAAAATGATGTTGGTTATGCATTAAGGGTTTGGATACAAGTCCACTCATATACATACATACACCCACATAAACCCAAATATTCCCTCTTTGCAATCCGAGTATTGTCAAGAGTTTACAATAGTCAAATTTTATAACAGGATTTCTTATTTTAACATAAACACACACACAAACCTACTTTTAATCAAGCCAAGTATAAAACATTTCAACTATAGTTTCTGACGAGACTGTCTTGTTCAAGCCATCAGAGTTTTGGTGTGAAAAGGGTTGTTGGAAGAAAATTTAATGTCACACCAAAACCTGCAATTCTGGCATTGGTTAGTCGATAGTGTCATGTCACTATGCCAACTACATAAAAGGACTATCCTATCAGTTCACGGAGAGAGAAAAAACTAGAGTTTTTGTTATCTAGCTGATGGAAGAATTCATTGGAGCAGCTATTAATATATATCATGATTTCATGTATGACTGAGCTATGCATACGAAATGAAGGCAAATGTTGTAACTCAAAACACTTCAGGATGAATCAAAATATATGTAAAATTCACTATTCTACATATTCATCATACCTCAGAGTTGGTGGTAGCTTCATTTAGACGTGTGGGGAGGAGAATTCAATTATCCATCAAAACCAATCCCAGTCGAATCATGAGAGGATCCAGATATTCAATTACTTGGATATTTCTGATACTTCGAGAATCAATCTTTCACTATTTTATCAGAAGTTCAGAGAAATGTTAAAGACAATATATAGTAAGTATGAGGTTGATGATTATAAATCAGATCAAGAAATACATTTACCAGATAACATCAAGAAAACAGTACAATTGCCATGATGGGCACAGACAAATCAAAACTAATACGAAACACAATAATGAAATGCTGAAAAATAAAATCACATTAGAGGGTACCTGAAACAGTGAAAGATAGGAAGTTAAGGCGTGATAATAATGGGATTTATCAGAACTCAGAAGAATCTGGATTGAAGACCAGTGAAAGCTTATGGAACTTCTGTAATCTCCCCCTTCTTGGAGATACCATCAGATGACACATTTTCTTCATTGCGGGACTCTTCAGGCACAGATGCAGCTAAATTAGGCATCACAAGAGCTTCATCGGAGGAGCATGCCTCTGCCTCGTCTGCATCTTAAGACCAAGTAATATTATAATCATTGCCAAAGTTGTGGGATTTCTCCAGATAAGTCATATTTGGGACTGTTTGCTTCAACTCCGGCAATCCCATATCAAAATTTATCATAAACTTGAGGCGCAAAATTTGAACTCTCCAACTTGAATCTCATTCCAACCGTTTTAGGTCTCCTCTAATGTAGAGCTTCTCCAACATTTTGAGCTGACTAGGCTTCAACCAATCTGGAGCTTTCTTCAGAGGGAAGCCCCTTAGGTCCAGCTTCTCAGACTTTCCGGCAAGGAGAGTGGAAACAACAATGGCACATTGGTGTCTCCTTTCTCTGTCTTCTTAGGTTTTGGCCCCCACGTTATTGCTAGGCAGCGAAGAGAATATCCTTCAATGCAGCGCTCTCGTGTCTTCCCACAACAGCATCCCTCCCAAGATAGATACTCAGCCTCCGCAGATTCCTCAACTTGGCGAGGTCAATGAGTTTGTTCTTGTTTTTGTGTGAGTTTCCAATGACGAAACTCTTGAGCACTTGGAGAGAAGTCAGTTTCGCGATCCCCTTGGGCATGCTCCCCAGCAAGTAGCATTCCGAAAGATCCAAATGAGTGAGTTTCTTCAACCTAGAAATGCCAGGCAGTTTCTCCAAGTTGGGGCATGCCTTGTTATCAAGAATTTCAAGATTGACAAGGCCGGAAATGGAAGAGGGAAGCTTGAGTATTCTGGAAATTCCTCGGAGACCGAGGTACTTCAAGAGCTTCTGAGACCCCAAGCCTCTGAAAAGTTGCTCATCATCTTCTACCTCATAGTGATGTACTGATGTTCAATATCAAACCAATAATGCCACCTTCCCAGCTGGAGAACCTCGATCCTTTTCAACTTGGATAGCCAATCGGGTTTAAACCCTATAATTTTCTCCCCCTGATTAAATACAGTCGACAAATCTTCTTCTTTGGCGTCATTGCCATTGCCCTTGCCCTTGCCCGTGCCCGTGGGGCTATGAGGAGGAGAAGGAGGAGCAAAGTTGTGACTACCTAAAATTAAGCAAGAACGGCAAGACTTGGAGAAAGAATCTGACGGTTTACCGGTATCAAAATCAAAGAAGTTAGCTTCTCTGGCAACGGAGACCAACATGTCTCGAATCCAAGGGTTCATCTTGCACCTATTCACAACAGGGCAATCAGGACTGTCCTTAACAGCAATAATCAAGCCTTCTCTGAGGAGCTCCTCAAAGATCTCATCACCAACCTCTTCAGCCGTCTTGTGATCTCCAGATTTACAATCATCTCTGGCTATGATCAAGCCTTCACCAATCCACCAATAAATCAGGAGCTTCTTCTTCAGGATAGCATTGTCTGGGAAAATTGAGAAACATAGCAAGCAGAGCCTGGTCTGGACGTTCTTCAGATTGTTGTAACAGCTCCTCAGAGCAGCCAAGGCTCCAGCGCCCGCCTTTGAATCATAGATCTGTCGTTCTATACCAAGCTCCAACCAGTCCCGAGACATCTCCCAAGCTCGAGGAGGCTCTTTGGACTTGAAATACGCTTTCCATTCTTCTCTAACCGGATCAGCAGCATCATCACCACCATCCAATTGGGCGGCCGAGATAAATTGATGAAGGATCCTGGCAGGTTCCATGATGAGATTCAACTTGTCACTCACCTCAGATAAAGTTTTCTTCTCTCCGTGGCCATACAGAATTCGTGGGTGGCCTTACGGAATTCGTGGATCCCCTTCACCAACTTTTGGAATGTGGAGACGATGTTCTTCTCCCAGCGATTGGCTGCAGCTAGCTGTTTCTTCATATTCTCAAGATCTCCCTTCATCTCCCTGAAGCCTTTGACAATCATAGCGCACTCCCTGGCTTCAGACATT